>JAUJYT010000315.1:0-21232 GCA_033996565.1 Nanhermannia nana
AATGAGATGTCGTCTGAATATAACATTCATAACGATGTGAATCAATTGATGCAATTATTGGAGTATTTATTGATTTATTAATTGTTTAATTATTTAATTATAACAAAATCGTTGTTTTGTTTGACAATAGGATTGAAGAGAAGGCGAGCGAAGGCATAACAGCGGACTCAATAACAGACAATTTAGTAAAAAGTGTTGACCAGAGATCCAAAACTCGAGGTGCGTCGCATACATTCTATCGCAAACTCGAGAACCAAAGCGATCCCGACTTCAAAAACAAATATGAAGACTTGAAAATACATAAGTATTTGATTAATATTATTATTTTTAAACCAAACTAATATATCATTTAATGTCTGTTACAGTGTTATAGAACTCGACCCTTTAGTCCATTTGTTGGCCAGAATTAGTGACGAACAGAAAGTATTTCAACTTTTAATTGTTTTTTTGACTGTTTATTATGTTTTGTTATGAATATAGATCTTTAGTACTAATAATCAGCTAATAATGAACTGATAATTAGTTCATATCTGAGTTAATCCTTTAAAACAGTATTCAGTCGTACTATACTTTTGTTGTCTATGACTCAGTTCTGTTTATTGTAATTGATTTCTACAATTTTTATTCATATAATTATAGGTTAAATGTCTTTTAAAGTTTCAAAATAAAAAGGCGTCAAAAAGGGGAAACACTCACGAAAACCAAGAAACTGAAGCATTAGCTGCCAATCAAAGACCACTTTTGTCTTCCATTTCCGGTCTCTCAGCAAACAGTGCGATCAGTAATAAATTTTCAGAACTAGACATCAATGAACTGACAGGAATTTTAAATATTAATGAAGAAATGGGTGGTAACCGACCCGTCCCTATAGATATGTCGCTTAAGAAAAAGGAAAAGCGAAATAAAATGTCTGACTGGAAGTTCTTATCATTAGACTATCAGCCGAACGATTGGACTCAAGAATCTATTAGACCATTGAATAGCTTATCAGTTACGGAGCAAGAATGCGCTCTCATTGAAGATTTGTTATTCGTTTTGATTGTATGTCTTTTTAAATTAAATGTCATTTGATTTACTATTAATTAAATCCTATTTCCAACTCATAGGGAATTGAAGGAAAATATATAAGATTACAGCCATTGAAGGAAAAGCCCAATAAACACGATATTATTGTTGATAAAACTGGTGATTCACTGTTATATACTTTGGCCGTTAGGATCACTGCTTTGTGTCCTTATTATTCTCGAATCATTAACTTTATTGATGAGATCGATTACGGGTTAGTAAATCAGGCTTTGGTCGCAGCCATGAGGGCACAGATCAAAGATTATTTCACTTTAATCAGTCAACTTGAGACGCAACATAAAAAAGGGGAACTTTCACTACAGAAGATGTGGTATTATTTACAGCCCTGTTTCAGTAATTTGGGAATTCTAAAGGATATGGCCTCTAATATATCAAAGGTTTACTTCAAACCAATATATTTATCAATTATTTGATGTAAAATTGTTATAATTGTTATTATACCCAAAGGGCAATTGTATGGGTGGCGCTGTTTTGAGTATTCTTCACGAGAAAACAATGGCCATGACTGGTAACGCAAAAGCTCAAGAGTTTTGTCTGTCAGTGACGAGGAAAGCGAGTGAACCCTATTTCGAAATTCTCGAGACGTGGGTTTACGAGGGAATAATAGACGACCCGTACAAAGAATTTCTTGTGGAAGACAGAGCTTCTGAAAACGATTATGAAATAGCATTAGATGAGTGAGTCTTGTTTCGAAACTGTCATTATTCTAAGCTTTTAAATAATTAAAATATAAAATATAATACTTTTAGCCTTTATTGGGAGAATCGTTACGCAGTTATTCGGTCTCGAATTCCTATTTTTCTCGAACGCCATTCAGATATAATAATGAAAACTGGAAAATATTTAAGTGTTATCCGTCAGTGCGGGAGAAAAATATCTCGACCTCATTCTCCTGAAGCCTTAGTTTACACAACAGAGGAACGAATTTACATCGAGAGCATTGAGTCCGCGTATAAGTTCGCGAGTAAAGAACTGCTTCACTTACTTGTGGACGAATCAGATTTGATTGGAAGACTCAAATCGATCAAACATTACTTTTTTATGGACATCGGAGACTTCATCGTACAGTTCATGGATTTAGCGGGAGATGAACTGGAAAAAGAAATCGATGACATCGCTCCCAATCGACTCGACTCGTTATTAGAACTTTCTTTGAGGACAAGTCTTATGAATTCTGACCCATACAAAGATGACGTACGCATCGAATTATTGCCCGAATCACTGCATTCACAAATGTCACAAATACTTAATATTGGCACCAATTTCCTGAACGATGATAAAGATTTAGATTCACAGTCGAATCCCTTACGAGGATATGAAGCGCTGGCGTTGAAGTTTGAGGTTTCGTGGCCGCTGTCGCTTATCATTAGCAGCAAAAATATTACATGTTATCAAATGCTTTTCAGACATTTATTTTACTGCAAATATGTTGAGAGACAATTAGAAGAGGTCTGGAAAGGAAATAAAATCGCTAAACGTTTTACTCTTAATGCTGTTACCGGTTATGCTCAGGCTTTTGCTTTGCGCCAAAAGATGTTGAATTTTGTTCAAAATCTCGAGTATTATATTATGCTTGAAGTGATTGAACCCACTTTTCATCATTTCTTGGATTACGTTCAGACCAAAGTGATGAGTGTCGACGATATGATGAAATCTCATGAAGAATACATTCAAAAGTGTTTGCGCGACGGTATGCTCACTGCAGGGGATATATTGAAGGCTATCGTTAAGTTACTCGGACTTTGCATTTTGTTTTCTAATTTCATGAAAGTATGTATTTTTCTATTTCTAAACAATTTACTTATGAAAGACATTCAAAACTAACACTTATTTTACATCTATCTATAGATTAAGTCATTTAAATATATCTTACAAAGAGTTTATACTTTGCTTTACTTTTAGAGTAATGAGAGTGTTATGTCATTAATCTATAATTTGATTGTTGTATATCTGATAGGATTCTCACAACCATTCGACTCAATATGAATTGTTAGACACGAGCAAAAACATTGATCAATTTTATGAATGCAGTGAAGACAATGCAGTTTCTGTTAATATAGATGAAAGTAAAGAACTTCATAATAGTTTTGAAGATCACATCGCGAACATGCACTCCGAGTTTAACTTAACTTTACATGAATTACTTCAAGCCATAAAACTCCAAACTCATGAAAACTATACTATGCTTCCTGTTTTGAATAGGTATTCAATAATCATCTTATTGTATACATAATCCTCTTAAATCATTTATTCATTGATTATATTAATTGATATTCAATTTCAGACTAGACTTCAATGGATTTTATCAATCATTGGAATCGAGAAATGAAAATCAAGCATAAGATAGAGAACAAATCATATAATTTGTATATACTGTATGTGTAATTCATAAGATCTGATTGAAACTTAAATTCATATTTTTCATATTTAAAAAGTTTGAATACAATTTAGATTTTAAATTAAACTTAAGTTAATTAAATATTTTCAAGTTTTGGGTGTATTAACGAATTTCTGTCTTATTAAACATTTATTAATGTATTAAACTTTTATTTAAATTCAAATTAAAATACATTATAATCGAAATTTTACAAACATTTTAATAAAGAACTAATAAAACTAAATCTATTATCAGTTTATAAGTATTTTAAAATGTACTTCAATGGTGAGTAGTTTGGTTCAGGTTTGGACTTAGCAGTGCTGGGCTTGGGTTAAAAGTTACCGCAACCCTAACCAGACCCTAACTGACTAACGCGCTTCAGAAATGAATCAACGAATTATAGTGAATGGAAAAAACTTCACTTTTGCAAAACAGAAATACATACGATGTCATTACCTGTCAGTCAAAGCATTGTTGAGAAGCGCATGAGCTGTGCATTGAAAACAACGAATGAGAGCAAAGCTTGCATTTGATTGGCCTTTGCTTTGAATGTCCGGTAATGTTAAGAATGTATTCATTCTTACGATTTAAATGTCAACAAATTGTTTCCAATTTTAATATTATTTTATTTGTTTATATATTTAATGTTTTTAATATTTATATAATTAATAATAATAAATAAAAGTAATAACAGTTAATAACAGTTAATAACAGTTAATAATAGTTAATAATAATGGCATTTAATGCGAACCCGAAATCGATATTAAAAGAGCCGACAATAGACTTATACGAAGACGTGTGTGGTCTCACTTCTCGAACAAAAGCTGAGAAACTATTCGACGATTTGATTGGCGTTAAGCCTAACCTTCATTTGACTCAAAAATACAATAGAAATCCCAACACAAGAAGAGTTCCACTGAAGACAATTCACTCAAACATTACTCCAAATGAATCACAAAATACGACTTGTATTGAAGCCAATGATCACGACTTCGAGCCTTTGGCGAAGACCTCGAGAACAAAAGTGGTTAAAAATAAAGTAAAATTTGCGGATAATATCGATAATAAAGTGAATAAAGTTTGCAAAAAGAAGATCTCGAAGAAGATGATGAAAGACTACCCCAACTGTACCAAAGAGTCTCTTCTGAAGGCCTTTGAAAACGCAAATCTTCCCGATTATGAAGAGATTGCAAGACATGAACTCGTTGTTACTAAAGCGAGTGCTGACTACACCTCAAGACCCGATCCGCCCACTCCTCCACTCTATGAAATCTTAAAGCCTTTCGAAGATCTGATCGATTGGTCTAAAGTTGATATGAAATCAGATGTCAATCAACCGAAAGTCCCATTAAAAGAGTTTAAACAAAGAGACAAACGAACGGCAATCCCATCAACTGATTGGGAAACCACTCAGTGCTCGGTTGACTTGAATTCAGATAACGATAACATATCTGATAACACTTTAGTCTCAAATCAAAGTCAAAGCAATGACAACAATAAACAGTCCATAAGTAAAAGTAAAATGAGTTCAAAATTGATTTATAATAAGAATGAAAGAATACGAACCGCAGGTTTGGGTGATTCGCGTTTTGCCAGCACTCCTGTCACGCGTCGACTCAATGTCACACTAAGAAGCGGTAACGTCTCACCCATTAAATCAATCGATTCTCCAGAAGTTTGTCATAACACTAAAGCTTATAATAAGAGTGAACACACATTTGTTGCACCGCTTCCTCCAAAGCATTCCACGACCAGAAAGACCAGAAAGGCTTCGCAGCCAAAAGAGAGTGTTTGTGTAGAAATAGTTAAGCCTTCACTCAGTGATATTCAAAATATAACCCTAAGAGACAACAGAGGTCACGAACTTTCGCGGCGTATAATCGATTCCAAAGCATGTGATGCTTGTGGTGAAGAATCTCGTACTTTAATTGAAAGCAATCAAAGTCCTAACAATACAAACAATTGTGTAAGTGATCGGACGGTTGTCTCAAAAGGTGAATCATATAATTTCCGAAGCATTAGTCATAACAAAGAGTTGTCGAGCATTTTTGCGCCGAAGATCGTGTCCACAAAACAAAAGAATAATTTGAACAGAAGGGGCGTTACTTCGCAGTCAAAGTTCGATTTATTTGTTAACGAATCCATTTTAGACGTTTCGGTCTATAAGTTATTTCCATCAAAGAGTTTCTCACAAATTAATTCGTTTCCAATAAAGACCACAACAATAGTTCCTGTTTTAGATAGTGATGAAAGAGACCAAACAGTTATTAATAAATCGATGTCATATCGAAAATACCGTAAGAGTATTGCATCCGTCCATTCAATTAACAACAAATATTGTCATCCGTTCCGTACTGTTGTTAATACCAAGTTTTCAGAGCCGAATGCAATTGATGTTTCTCAAAGAGTGGCCACAGGTCTCAATAATAAAGAAGAACTCAAACAATATATCGATAATTCTTTAAGTGTATTGTTTTCCTCGTCAAAAATGGTGTTCTCTGACGGAACTGAACAACAGCTTACAGCCAAACAAAAAGTTTTATTACTTTGTGATCCAAAGGATGTCATTGACTTTAAGAATGTGTTCGATAAGAATGTTCTAAAGGCGTGCAAAAAGATCGGAGAGGGGTCTTATGGTGAAGTTTATGCCTCCAAAGACAGTTCTGGTAAAGAATTTGTAATTAAAATAATTCCATTAAATGTGGAAAACGCGGACTCAGAACAAGACATGTTCTCTCAAATATTACCCGAATTAGTGATATCCACGACTTTCAATCACTTAAAAAGTGAGACAAACCATAAGAACAAAGCGTCAAATTTTATTCACACTATAAAAGCGTCGTGTGTTCGGGGATTGTTCCCTAAGAAACTAATCAACGAATGGGATTTGTTTGCGGAGCAGAAAAACAGTGAAAACCAAGACCCGCGAGAGTACCATAAAAATCAGTTTTATATAATCCTTCAGTTAGCAAACGGTGGAACAGATTTAGAGAGTTATAAGTTTAAGAATGCTATGCAAGCATTCAGTTTGTTTTCACAGTTAGCCCTCACTCTCGCGGCGGCTGAGTCTCAATATGGTTTTGAGCACAGAGACATGCATTGGGGGAATGTTCTCATCAGTTATACTAATCAAACAAACTTAGAATATATAGTCAATGGAGTCAAACACAGTCTTTGCACTAATGGTGTCTTTGCGTCCATTATTGACTTTTCGTTGTCTCGTATGTCTAAAGACGACTTCATTATATACGACGATTTGGCCAAATATGAAGACCTTTTCACTGGAAAGGGTGACTATCAGTTCGATGTCTACCGAATGATGAGAGAGGAAAATCAAAATAATTGGCAGAAGTTTACGCCGAAGAGCAATGTTTTTTGGTTACATTACTTATTGGACAAGATGTTGAAGTCTAAGAAGTATTCGAGTCGTTCTAAACAACACACTACTTATTTGAATGTTTTACAAGAATTGTATACAAATGTCCTGAAATACGAGTCAGCCATTCATTTGGTGAACAGTGAATTCTTTACGCAGTTATTAATAGATCACCAAAACTAAACTTCTCATAATATGTACTAAAAAGAGATTCTTTATTTCACTTTTATTTAAATTATGCTTTTATACTAATATTTTATTACTTTTATTATTATTAAATGTAAATGATATGTATTTGTAAATTAAATATTTTGATTATAACATAAAACTGAAAGTTTTTGTAATTTTAATGTTTTTTTATTTATTTAATTGATTTCTTAATACGACAGAAATCAGAATACAAGAAGAGTTCCGCTGAAGTCAATTGACACAAATCTAACTGTAGTTTATAATTAAAATAACAATTAATTGATAGCTTTGAAAAGAGCGCTCAACTTATAGATTATTTACTTAATTAGTTTATTATTTTCTATTGAATCAAAAGCGGCAGTTATAGTACTGTAAGAGAAAGTTATGAAAACTATTTAACTATTATTTAAATTCAATTCCTATTATATTTACTATAATAAAAGTAAGTTCTGTTAAGTTTGTTAAAAGCGTTAAAAGTATGTAACGAATGGTTAACACAGACACACATTTCATTCATTTATTATAATACTCTTTATAGAGGGGAGGGTGGGCTGTATGGGCTCTGAGGTCAATGTAATTCTCAGCTCAACTTTATATTAAAAATAGTTGACCATAACTTATGGTCGATAAGGGCTATTGAAATGGCGATTAAAGTGTAACGTAATTAAAGAACAGCCCTATAGTGCGACTGCAAACAAATATAGACGTACTTAATGTTGAGACCAAAACAAGACAAAAACAAGTGCTCGAAAAGCAAACGAATTGATAGTGTTTTTGATTTGAAATATTAAATGATTTGATAACAAACAGTTAAATATGTTTGAAGAAGAGGACCAATTGGGAGACGAAGACAGTATAGAGATCACATCAGACGTATGGCAAGAGGCATGTTGGATTGTCATCAGCTCCTACTTCGACGAGAAGGGTTTAGTCAGACAGCAGTTGGACTCTTTCGATGAGTTCATTCAAATGTCAGTTCAGAGGATTGTTGAGGACTCGTCCGCTATTGACCTACAGGTAAGTGATCGGCACCACATTCAACACACTCTCTATAACTAATAACATATACCACACATGTGTCCCACAGGCAGAGGCGCAGCACACGAGTGGTGAAGTGGAAAACCCGCCGCGATATGTGTTAAAGTTCGAACAGATCTACTTATCAAAGCCGACCCATTGGGAGAAAGACGGAGCGCCCACTCCTATGATGCCAAACGAGGCCAGACTAAGGAATCTGACATATTCTGCGCCTCTTTATGTCGATATCACCAAAACGATTATTAGGGACGGAGAGGAACCCATTGAGACTCAACACCAAAAGACATTTATCGGCAAAATACCAATTATGTTGAGATCCACTTATTGTCTCTTAAGTGGTCTCACAGACAGAGATCTGACTGAACTCAATGAGTGTCCTTTAGATCCCGGCGGATATTTTATTATCAATGGCTCAGAAAAAGTACTCATAGCTCAGGAAAAGATGGCAACGAATACTGTTTATGTGTTTTCATTAAAAGACTCCAAATATGTATATAAAGCAGAGTGTCGTTCATGTATTGAACATTCTTCGCGGCCAACGAGTACTCTATGGGTTAATATGCTTTCGAGAGGAGCACAGGGTGGGAAGAAGACTGCTATCGGACAGAGAATTATTGCTATAATTCCTTATATTAAACAAGAGATTCCGATAATGATTGTGTTCAGAGCTCTTGGGTTTGTGGCGGACAGAGATATACTCGAACACATCATATATGACTTCGAAGACCCAGAGATGATGGAAATGGTTAAGCCGTCATTAGATGAAGCTTTTGTGGTTCAGGAACAGAACGTTGCGCTCAATTTCATTGGAATCCGTGGCGCGCGTCCGGGCGTTACCAAAGAGAAGAGAATTAAATACGCGCGAGAAATATTACAGAAGGAAATGTTGCCTCACGTGGGCGTCAGTGACTTCTGCGAAACCAAGAAAGCTTACTATTTAGGATATATGGTTCACAGACTCCTTTTGGCCGCTCTCGGGAGGAGAGAGCTCGACGATCGCGATCACTATGGAAACAAGCGGTTAGATCTGGCCGGACCTCTACTCGCATACCTCTTTAGAGGACTTTTTCGAAATCTTACAAAAGAGGTTCGAATGTATGCGCAGAAGTTTATCGATCGCGGAAAGGATTTTCAATTGGAATTAGCGATAAAGACACGCATCATATCAGACGGTTTACGGTATTCATTAGCGACCGGCAATTGGGGCGATCAGAAGAAAGCACATCAGGCGAGAGCAGGTGTTTCACAAGTGTTGAATAGACTGACATACGCTTCAACTCTATCCCATTTACGACGTGTAAACTCTCCGATTGGAAGGGATGGAAAGCTGGCAAAACCGCGACAATTGCATAATACACTTTGGGGTATGATTTGCCCCGCAGAGACTCCTGAGGGCCATGCCGTAGGACTTGTCAAGAATTTGGCGCTTATGGCATACATTTCGGTCGGTTCTCAGCCGTCACCCATTCTTGAGTTTTTGGAGGAGTGGTCTATGGAAAACCTGGAAGAGATCGCACCGTCCGCTATATCAGAAGCAACCAAAATATTTGTAAACGGCTGTTGGGTTGGTATTCATCGAGAACCAGATTTATTAATGAACACCTTAAGAAAACTTAGGCGACAAATGGATATCATTGTGTCTGAAGTATCAATGGTTCGAGACATCAGAGATCGGGAAATTCGTATTTATACAGACGCCGGAAGAATATGTCGTCCATTACTGATAGTTGAGAATCAGAAACTATTGCTGAAGAAACGTCACATAGAAATGCTTAAAGAAAGAGAGTATAACAGTTACAGTTGGCATGATTTGGTCGCTTCAGGTGTTGTCGAATATATCGATACTCTGGAAGAAGAGACTGTTATGATAGCGATGACTCCGGACGACTTGCAAGACAATGATATGGCTTACTGTACAACTTATACGCATTGCGAAATCCACCCCTCAATGATTTTAGGCGTTTGCGCTTCTATTATACCCTTTCCAGATCACAACCAATCGCCCCGTAATACCTATCAGTCAGCTATGGGTAAGCAAGCAATGGGTGTCTATATAACCAATTTTCACGTACGAATGGACACTTTGGCGCATGTTCTCTATTATCCACAAAAGCCTTTAGTCACCACTCGAGCCATGGAATACTTACGTTTCAGAGAACTTCCGGCAGGCATTAACTCGATCGTAGCGATCATGTCGTACACCGGCTATAATCAAGAGGATTCTGTCATTTTAAACGCTTCTGCTATTGATCGCGGATTTTTCAGATCTGTATTTTATAGATCTTATAAAGACTCTGAGCAGAAGCGTTTGGGAGATCAAGAAGAACAGTTCGAAAAGCCTACTCGTGATACCTGTCAGGGAATGCGTAACGCTATTTATGACAAACTAGAAGATGACGGCATTATAGCGCCCGGCACTCGAGTTTCTGGTGATGACGTCATCATTGGGAAGACATCATTACTTCCTGAAAATGAAGACGAACTCGAAGGCACGAGCAAGAGGTTCACCAAACGAGACGCCAGTACTTTCCTGAGAAATAGTGAAACAGGAATTGTTGATCAGGTTATGATCACTATTAATAATGAAGGCTATAAGTTCTGTAAGATTAGAGTACGTTCTGTTCGTATTCCACAAATTGGCGACAAATTCGCTTCAAGACATGGGCAGAAAGGCACGTGTGGTATCACTTATAGGTATTGCGTTTGACCTTTCACTTTAATGTAATATAATGTCATTTCAAAGCTAATTAAATTTGTAAACTTTAGACAGGAAGACATGCCATTCACCTGTGAAGGCATAACGCCTGACATTATAATTAATCCACACGCCATACCTTCACGTATGACAATCGGTCACTTGATTGAGTGTCTTCAGGGAAAAGTGTCTGCAAATAAAGGAGAAATCGGTGACGCGACTCCTTTTAACGATACAGTCAATGTACAGAAAATATCTGATTTATTACACGTAAGCATTTTCTCATTTGTTTCACTATTTGATCAAATTTTAACGCAATATTTAATGCTTAATAGGAATATAATTATCAACTTCGAGGCTATGAAGTTATGTATAACGCGCACACAGGACGCAAAGTGAGCGCTCAGATATTCATTGGTCCGACTTATTATCAACGATTGAAACATATGGTCGACGATAAGATTCACTCCCGAGCCAGAGGTCCCGTTCAGATATTGGTTCGACAGCCTATGGAAGGTCGCGCTCGTGACGGAGGTCTTCGATTCGGTGAAATGGAACGCGACTGTCAAATATCACACGGCGCCGCACAATTCCTAAGGGAACGGCTTTTTGAAGTTTCTGATCCATATCGGGTTCACATTTGCAACTTATGTGGTCTCATATGTATCGCTAATTTACGTAATAATACATTTGAATGTAAGGGTTGTCGTAATAAAACACAGATATCTCAAGTGAGAGTTCCATACGCTTGTAAATTATTATTTCAAGAACTCATGTCTATGTCAATCGCTCCCAGAATTATTGTTAACCCATAAATCATTTTGTAATTACTTTGCATTTATTTGGAATTAAATTCAATTTTATTTTAGATTTCTATTTAAACATTTCACTACTTTTACTCAACTCAAAAATTTATTGTATCTTTAATTACATTCACAAATAAATTACTGTTTTTGGAGATAAATGAATATATAGTTAAACTTATTCTACAATAACTTGTTTTTGATTCGAAAAAGTTTCATAAGTTGAGAGAAAAGTGAGCTTTGCTTATAAAGTCTCTAAAGACTTAGTCTTAAAGCTTAAAAGCAATCTGAATAAAAAGTAAACATAGCTTTCTTATGTTGAACTTCTCACTGAAACTACTCTATCAGTATCAGTAATATCAGTAATGATTCAATATTTAAAAGCAAACAAACACCACTATAAGAGAATCAACATATTTAAACTTGAATTCTAGTTAAACAGAAACACATATCAGATAATTGAAGCGCTATATGAACGCAAACTCTGTATTGAGATAAGAAACTAGTCATGAGCTAAATATGAAAATATATTTATACTTAACTTGAGCTCTAAATAAAGTTGTTATTAATAAAGTTGACAAATCAATAACTACTGAATTTCAAGTGAATGAAGTGATGGCCACTTCACCAGAAGAGTACGACTATTCCTCAGCAAAATACAAACTGGTTTTATTGGGCGAACAGGGAGTGGGTAAGACATCGATTGTGAACAGATTTGTTTACGATAAATATAATAATAAATATGAAGCAACTCTTGGCGTTGATTTTCTATCAAAAAGAGTCAATACCGAGAAGCGATCCGTAAGATTACAAGTTTGGGACACTGCAGGGCAAGAATCTTTCAGATGTCTTATTCCCAGTTACATAAAGGGCTCTCACGTGGCTGTTATTGTCTATGATATTACTGATTACAATTCCTTCAGTCAAACACAGAAATGGGTTAACGATGCGAAGAAAGAAAGGGATAATGACGTTATTCTAGTACTTGTTGGCAATAAGACCGATATGATTGAACACAGACAAGTCGATAGATTTGATGCTATGGAAAAAGCTAAAGAGTATAATGCGTTGTTCATTGAGACCAGTGCTGAAAGTGGTTTCAATGTTCACAAATTATTTGAAAATATCGCTCAAGTCTTGCCTAACATTCAACCCATTGATACTTGCATTTTATCTCATGAGAAAAGTGTGCAAATTAATAATGAACCGTCTAATGAAGCTCAACAAAATAGATGCAGATGTTAATTATCATTATCTGTACTGTCATTTAAGTCATTCATGAAGTCATCATTCGTTCATTTCTTCCAATCTCAGGCATATTCAAAATTAATTCAATTCAATGTTTTTAAAGAAAAAAAACAATTGTTTAATTAATTGAAAATTCCTTAACAAATAAAAGATTTATAAAAAATACTTTAGATTTTGCTGCGCCTCAATCCATCGAATCCACTAAAAAGCTGTTTTAATACCATTATTACAAACTTTACCCAATTTAACTCTCATAAAAATCACTAATTTTAGTCATTTGAAAGTAAATGGTTAAAAAAGTTTGTAATTTCTTTTATAAAACTTACCATTATGAAAGTTTTGCTTATTTTTTAATAGGATTCTATATGGAAAAAATGTTTATTTTTAGTTCCCCTTGGCTTCTGGCCTACGAAAATGATAAAAACTAAGCAATAAACGTTGTTTAGGTTTATCATTTTCGGAAACCAAACTTACTTATAATATAACTAAATTTAATAAATATTGCAATAACTCGAAAAATTCTTTCGAAAAACTTTGTATTTCTCAAATCATACAAATTAGTGCTTTTCATGAGAGTTAAATTGGGTAAAGTTTGTAATAATGGTATTAAACCAGGTTTTCAGTGGATTCGGTGGATTGAGGACCTGGTGCTCTCTTAGATTTTCTTACTTTTTTACACTTTAAATGTGTGGACAGTGTTTCTGTTGCTTAACAAGTGATCAAATGATTCACTTTTGCTTATTAGCATTTGCTTCACAGCGGATGTTAGGAAACAAATTTGAGGTCAATTTTTAATAGCTTTTTAACTTAAAGTTTTGGTCCATTTTTTGTTTATTTGTATTCAAAGATAATTTAAATTGACATGATTTGTGTTAAACTACTTATATAAATGCAAATAATTTTCTGTATTTTCTGTGTCAGAGCTCTGTCTAAATACAGAAAACATTTGCATTGACAGTATATGTGATAAATAGTTTAATACAAAAGTATTTAACCTATTTTTTGTCTTATTTAATCCATTGAGGAGCTAAAAATTTTGTTTTTCTGTGTGTCTGCGTGTAATTCCTCAATAATGCAATAAAAAATGCAATAATACAATACATTTTAGATCATACTTTATAAAAATTAAAAGAATTAAAATCCAGGGTAAAGGCTATCAAATTACTTTGAAGGCTATAACAATTCTTTTATTGCTATACAGTGTTGAAAACTTTGAAAACTAGAAATTTAAAACTTATTATCTAAGGCTCAAATATATAGTGAATTAACACTATTTTAAAATTTACAATAAACTTGAAATCAAAATCAAATTATTTTGAGAATTTGAACGTCTTATATAAACACTTCTGTTTAGAAAACGATAGCGTTAGCGTTAAGGACCACTCGTTTTCAGTCTGTGCGCTGTACTGTATTAGAGCTCAGTCTGTGACGCATAAGACAGCCCTCAATCAAATTAAATTTATAAGTCTTAAAATCTCTTTTATCGTTGATGGAAGTGATGGCTCTCATCAGTGGGCAAAGAATGAGTTTAGTGTGATCTTCAAAAAAGTTTATCTATAAATATAAATAAATATATATACAGGTATTGATTACAATGTGAGCAATAGACCAATGAATGCATACCTGTACAGATCCATTTGTTAATAGAAAGACTATAGCATTATAAGTACGGAACCAATTGTTGAGATGCAGTTCATTTCTTTGAAAACTGGGGCCAGTGATCCCCTTGGAGGCCATAGAATAAAAGAAATTAACATTAGCTTCTATGGAAAAGGGCCATGCTTTACAGTTTAATGTGTTAGTACTCTGTATATTGATATCTGTGTTAGTATAGTGTCTAATACTTGTATATTAAACTATTCATTCGATTTTATATCAAATCTAAAATTGAAAAAGAAGCAGAATTTTGTTATAATGGACCTCAACCTGTTCAATGGAAACGCTGCTCTAGGGGACAGGCATCCAATTTATGATAGTGTTCAGTGCCATAAAGAATTGTAGTTTCATTGGCCATAAGAACTATTTTTGTTTTGTCATTGAATAAGACGCCAACATTGCTATCGCATAACTGATATCAGAGACCGTATTTGTCTGTATAGTCAACCCATTTACTAATCCAGAAGATGGGAGAAGTGGTCGAATCTTCAGCGTCGTCTTCCAATACGTAAGACCTTTCTGATGGGTTACTATTAGCTAAATGATGCAATTGATTACTTAAATCACGTATTTAAGTGAATCACATCTGGATTGCTATTTGATCGAGTCATCGGAGCGTTGGGTCCATCGCACAAGTTATTGCATATGCAGAAAATGCACCGGAGCTCTAATTATTCAATTGATTTTTCATGAATCGAGAGATGGACTGTAAATGTTTCACCTCTACGGGGTTGCGATCCTATTATAATATTTTATAATTTATTACAAATAGATATTTATTAAAATAGAAATAACTGACAGATCTTTTTTTACATTAAACCACTGATGAATACGTGTTCACAACCGCTTATCATCAATGGCTTCTCAAGAACTTCAGAACATTGAACACAACAGTCGTTTTCGATTTCTTTGATGAATCTTTTGCTGTCGATCCCCATATTTGACAAACGTGTGCTCTTAAACCGTTTCATTGATTAAACGGCTTAAACTACTGTAGTCTTAAAAAATACGTGAACTCAAACATAAGGCTTAAAGTTTCATTTTTTCATGTAAAAAGTGATTCATTTGAATAGATTTGAATCAATGCCTCAACTTATAAATCTCATTATATCGTAAGTAAATCCTTTGGCCCGACCCGACATTTTCTGGACCTATGTCCGACCCGACCGAGAAATATATTTGAGTGGGGACCCAAACATAGGAAAACACAAAACGTCTTAACACATCGTATTTCTTTAGTAAAATGCAGAGCCTTTTGAGTTAACTCAAACATTTGAGTTTTACTCAAATTATTTTGAGTTTGAGTTTAAGTTTATCTAAACTCAAACTCAATTAAAATATAATTCTCGAAAAAAATTAAACTCAAAAAGACTCAAAAGAAATTTCTTTCCTTATTAGAGAAACAAATGATATTTTAATTCTATTTTTGACCAATTAAAGCAAAATTTAATTATAACCAATTGTAAAAAAGTCTTATAAACAAATTAAAATTTTAACCAAATCTAAATTTTTAATTTAAATCAAAGGGATACCAAAGGATTTTTAAATTTTTTTAAAAAAAGATTAAAGGAGGGCCTATGGAAACATAAAAAAAAGTCAAAGTGGGGACAAAGGTACGATTTTTAAATTCTAAAATCTTGGGGAGGGGCCGGGCCCTAGGCAAACCCATACCTTGGCATATATGATTAAAAACTATTTTCTTACATATATTGATTTAAAAGTTGAGTTTTTTATGCAAATTTAATATTAACATGAGATTAAAAAAAACTCAAATAAACTTTAGCTCAAACTCAAAATAAACTCAAATTCAAAAACTTAAACTCAAACTCAATATAATTATTAAAATTGAAAAAACTTTAACTCAAATAAACTCAAATTCAATATTTTCAAAAAACTTAAAGTCAAACTCAAATTAATTAAATTTTTTAAACTCCAAAAGGTTAGTGTGTTTTACAGTCAATAAAGCTTTTATTTGAATAATTTCATGTAATTCAAGCTCAAAAAATAAAATACAATAAAGCTTTTTATGAAATTAATTGACTTTTAATTTAAGTTGAGGCGCATATACCCTCTGCCCTATGCCAGCTTCGCCACTGGATAATGGGTTTAATTAGTTTATTGATTCGGGTAATTGTAGTTTACATTGTACTCATAGTAAATTAATTTGAGATTCAATTGAATCACAATCTTTTTGAGACATTGTTTTATTTATTTATTAGTAAAAAGCAATCATTTTATATAATAGACGAATAATAAAAAGCGCTTAATAGCTTTGATTTAGAGGACATTCAAAAATGACACCCGCTTGCAGGGGTAAGGGGGGTTGACTGAAAATGTGACTAAAATGATGAATAAGGGGGTAGGGGTCGGGAAAATTCGGACGTCTACCTGAACCTCAATGATATTAAAACAAATTGAAAAAAATCTATTATCAAAAGTACAGTTACACACACTGTTTAGTACAGTACAAGAATTTACTACTGTAATCACTAGCACTAATTGGACTTACATTGGACTTACATTGGACTTACTAATTATTTTTTGCTTATATAAAAAATGTGTAAAGAATAAGTGTAAGCATATGTGTAAGAAGAATATTGAGCCAAATATTTTTTTATTAGACTTTTTATTTCTTTACCTAATAATAAATACAGTAAATTAATAGTTCAAACAATTGCATCGATTTTAGTTAAACAAATAGATTCTTTATTTTCTGAAATTTGTTCATTAGATTCATTGTTGTCTTGAATTAAATAAGCGAAAGACAAAGTGATAACTACAACAATAAACTGCAGAACATGACTTGTTATGAATAAACTTGTTGTATATAATAACTCAATGCCATTATCCAAATGAGATGATATCCAAATGATAGCCATAGATATGCCCGATGTTTGAGTCAAATAATGATTTTCTTTGATTCCGCCAATAAGACAAAAAAGTGAAACCAATTCACGTAATACTGTATTAATACTTGAGATAAGTTTTGCTTTTGGGAAATAATTAGTATCTTTTGAAGCGATTCTGCTGTCGAGGGATACAGTTTTACTGTAACGAACCGCTTCATTATCTATATCTGCATAATCACGAACTAATAGCATAAAAGTCAGTGCCATCGAAGATATCGTTCCTGTGATTAACAGTGATTTTAACACCAATTGAATAAACTTTCGCTTTGATGCCATTGTTACACATAAGTATTAAACTATAAATTGTTTATCAGTTTTATTTATTACTAGATGAGACCTAGATAAGATATATGTTAATAGACCAAAAATACTCTTTCCTGTTAAATGATTTCCTAATTTTGTGATTTTATATTAACATTCATTTGAATAACACTGAAAATTTTCAATAAAGAATTTGTGTTAAATAAATACTCATTCTATTTTATTAACTCTATGCACAAATCTTTAGAACCTTTAGACCAATAATAAAAATAAATTAGTTTACAAAGTTATTAAAACTTATGAAAACCATTACAAAGTTTCAAACCATATATTAGAAAGAGTTTAGAAATACATTTGAAGTTATAGTCTAACAATATTAACAGTAAAGTAAAGATTATTTAAATGCTTAATACAGCTAAAGATTGTATAAACATTGGGATTGATTTCAAAACTGATTTTATTTATTTGTTTAGATTAAAAAATATCATTTCATTTAAAGTAAGTTAACTAAAAAATACTAATAAATAGAAATAATTTATTATCTCTTATTACTAGTAATAGGAGAGAACTTAAGCAATATCTTCTCAAATCATTCATTTCTTGTTTGTTTTTATTTTATAAGTTATTGAGTTTGAGTTTTATATAATTGTCAGATAATTAACTTATAAATAGTGTTCATTCAGTTCTAACTTTTTAATTTCGTTCTCGTTCTCGTTCTTGGAACTGATTCAACACTACTTATAAACTTATGTTTAGATATACAGTAAAGTTATTTAACCAAATACAGTGTCCCAAAAGTCCTATTGTTAAGACATTTCATTTACTGTGAATGTGCTTTATCTCTAATCATTTTTTATAATTAATCCAAAAGTTTTAAAATTCAAAAATTTACCAAATATTTGAAGTTAAAGCCGTTCATAAGAATATTAAGAATACCGTAATTATAGATATGAAAGAAAAAGTGTTTTCAGGGATTATTTTACAGTCAATATTGAAGCGCTTATAGCAGGGATTTTATCTCTAACCTTATACTTTGTTTTAAAAGTTTCAACTTTTGGCAGGGATTTTGTTAAAAAAAACTTTTTTCCACTGAAAAAATCCCTGATATGTTTCTTTAATGAAAGAGTTCTGAGTTGAGAACTTCTGTGCAAAAGTTTTGAAGAAAACTATAATTCAATTGATTTTGAAGTAAAAAAATTAAGGGATTATTAAATTTTTATAAAAATTGTCTATTATTCAGATAACTCTGAGTCATTCAATTCTGATTCAATTATGATAGACTAGTGATTAGTAGGCTTCGGAAAAATAGTACCTAAAAATATATGAATTAGCACTGAATTGTACCTTAAAATTGTTATTAAGAAAACAATACTATATAACTAAGTAATAAATGGCTGAAATGGTTAGGTTAGGCTCGAGGAGAATTTTGGAGGCTCAGACTCATGATTTTAAATCCAGGCGCAGGCTCTGTAGGTTTAATTTCAGGCTCAACCTATTGAGACTGAAGGACTTGTACCTAAAATTTCAATACAATTCACAATAATTTAATATTTTGGTTTATTTGAATATATATCATATTTACCCGGTTAAGCTATAAAATGAACAAATAAATCACTGAAAATATATTTTTGAATTCAAACAAGTCAATCATTCATAAACTTGTCTATTAGCTCAGGCTTAAGCTCGGGCTTATTTAGAGGCTTAAGCTCGGGCCTGCTCTGTTGATTATGAGCCTAAGGCTCGCTCTAATACTATTTTCCTATAAACCTAGTGATTAGAGAATGAACCCCAGAACCTCTGGAACCCGAACCCGAACCCGAACCCGAACCCGCTCACCTCTAATCATAAGACTCAAAAGTAATAATTATTATTCATATTTTTAGAGAATTATTTGTTAAAAAAGTTTATAATATTTGATATTTTTCGATATTTTGTAGAAAAAGTTAATGAGATTCTGAATGAGAACTATAACTCAAATAAGTATTAAAAATAAAGATAAAAACCAAAATCATTAAGGATTTAAAGATTAAAGTTATCGGTATTTTGGTTTCACTTATTTCACATAAAATAATTTGGTTGTACTTTATGTGAAAGCTATTTAAATGACATTATGAGAGAAATGTGTCATTATTTTCATGTGTTTCACTATACTATTGATAAACACATAAAATATATTGATATTTGATTACTAACAACAGTTAACAAAAGTTCAAATTTTATTTAATAGTTAAATAAGAAATAGAAATAAATAGAAAGTAAAAAATGTCACAAAAGATGGATTTAAGAGCAGATGAATTGAAAGATATGGCGAATCAACACTTCAATAAACAAGAATATGATAAAGCGATTGAATTATACTCTAATTGTATTGAAATCGATGGACAAAACGCTACATATTATGGCAATAGAAGTATCGCTTATTTAAAGAAAGAGTTCTTCGGCTACGCTCTGGCGGACGCTTCCAAGGCTTTAGAGTTAGACAAGAATTATATCAAAGGTTACTATAGAAGAGCCGCGGCTTATATGGCAATGAATCGGTTCAAATTGGCGGTCAAGGACTTGGAGACTGTGGTCAGAGTCAGGCCTAATGATAAGGACGCGAAGACGAAGCTCAACGAATGCCAGAAAATTGTTAAACGAATCGCTTTCGAGAAAGCCATAGCTGTCGATGAGGTCAAGAAATCTATCGCCGACAGCATTGACATCGAGAACATGTCTATCGATGACGATTACGACGGACCAAAACTTATAGACGGAAAAGTGACCAAAGAGTTTATGACTCAGCTCTTGGAAGCGTTCAAAAGTGGGAGAAAACTTCACCGAAAATATGCGTATAAAATGATTTTAGATGTTCGGGAACTGTTCAGTAATGTCTCGACTTTAGTGGATGTGGAGATAGAAGAGGAGAGTAAGTTCACAGTTTGCGGTGACATTCACGGCCAGTTCTTCGACTTATTGAACATATTTGAGTTGAACGGATTGCCGTCGAGACTAAATCCATACCTATTTAATGGAGACTTTGTGGACAGGGGTTCGTTCTCTGTTGAGTGCATTCTAACTCTGTTCGGGTTTAAGCTGTTATATCCGCAGCACTTCTTCATGTCGAGAGGCAATCATGAAAGTCAAACCATGAATCAAATGTACGGCTTTGAGGGCGAAGTCAAAGCCAAGTTTTCACCGCAAATGTATGACTTATTCGCTGAAGTGTTCAATTTGTTACCTCTGGCGCACTGTCTCAACAAACGGGTGCTCGTAATGCACGGCGGGATCTTCTCTACAGATAACGTTACTCTTGAAGACATACGAAACACTGATCGCAATAGACAACCACCTGATGAAGGAATTATGTGTGACATTCTATGGTCAGACCCGATGCCCAATGAAGGTCGGGCTCCGAGCAAACGAGGAGTTGGTGTGCAATTCGGTCCCGACGTAACCGAAGCTTTCTGTAAACTTAATAAACTTGATTATATCATACGCAGCCATGAAGTGAAAGCTGACGGATATGAAGAAGTAATAAAATATTGAATTTTTTGTTAGATTAATACAATATCTAATAATATGTATTACTTATAGGCACATAACGGGAAATAC
>JAUJYT010000316.1:0-21231 GCA_033996565.1 Nanhermannia nana
CAACTATTCTACAGATTAAATTAAGAATCGGATTAAGGGTCACTTTATACTCAAATATCAATTTACTCTTAAAGCATTGCTACAGTGCTTAACAGAGAAGAGTGAATCATTTGAGCTCCTCTAATGTCACTTTCTTCTAATACCATATATTGATAAAATACTAATAGTATTAAACTATATATAAGTTAGTTCTCTAACTGCGTAAAAGAAATGCTTTTATATTTTGAAAATAGCGAATAAAATCGATAAAAGAGATCAACAAAACCTTATATCAGATGAAATAGACTTTGATTTGAACATTATTTGAACATTTTTTATAAAAATTATTAATAATTTCAAGTTATTCAAACAGAATTGGAGCTTAGCTTTCAAAATGATTAATGATTTAATTAAAACGATAGAAAGAGTAGAAACAAATGAATCTCTTCAGAGAAACATTACACAAGTTATTAATTAAGGCAATAAAGTCTTACCGCTTAACTTCATCAGCACTCTGAGCAATAAAGAATCCCTGCGTTGCACTTTGAATTCGATGATTGCCTTTAGGATTGATTACAATGTTGGCGCCTCCGTCTCCGTTCTCGTTCGTCACTTCGATTGCCAATAAAAGCAATTTAAGTTTAACAAAACAGAGTTCAGACGCCTGAGCGAATGTCATATTAGAGAAGGCTGGACTCAAATTTTCGGTATACATTTCCATTCCGGTGCCGCACAAGTAATCGTTTTGCCAGGAAGGCATGTCTGGCGACTGTATGTGCAATCAATAACATGCTTTACTTCTACTATTTCTAATTCAATCGACTTTACAACTCTTTTGTTACCGTTTTGAACGATCTCATGGCAAACAAGTTGGCCATCATTGTACTGAATCCCGGAGCCAAACAGGACTGCGCAATAAAGCCTAACTTCAATTCACTGACACAGATAACATCGTCACCTAAAATAGTAGAACAAATTGAAGTGATTGGAAAAGTGTTTGAAAGGATTACCTCTTTTCCAATTCCAAGAGGGAATGTTGAGTAAATACGCTTTATTATGGTATTGCATTAATTGAATTATAACCTAAGAACAAATTATTTCTTTAGAAAAACATCAAATATTTGCATCTATTTGAAAAAAGCTTACTCTAATGTCGTCGCTATAGTTTTTGATTGATATCACACGCATTATATTGGCTGCATCTTCAGCGTCAGGGTCTTGACAGTACTTGTTAGCGAGTACTAAACAAGCGTCTGCATCGTGAACCTATAGTATAACAGTGCAAACATTGAGTACTATTTTCAAGACAAAGATAGTTGAAGAGCAAAACTACGAATAAATGTCACTCTCTATCGATCGATGCACACTACACACGACTAACGCAAAGCACTCTTACCTTAACACGATTCAAATCAATCGGATTCATGACTGATCCCTGAAAGAACTCTACAGTCGTGAAGTGACGCTTTATAAGACCTATAATTGAATCACAAGTGTTAATGTTAGGCATAACTAATGTATATATATATATATATTGTATGTATATATATATTGTCTTTAAAACCACTATCAATTACCTTCAAGCTCCAGATCGGGTGGCTTTCTATGGAGAAACACAACCTCAACATCAACATCTTCTCTGTCTTCATGGAGAAAATCCTTAAGAAAGTGACTGACACTTTCATAAGTAATATGTACACAAACAACTATATGCCTTCAAGTCGGGCACAGATAAAGAATGGTTTTAATCAAAAATATAATTTTTGTTAAAAAGGTGGAAAATGCAACTGTTCGTAAGTGAACAGAGTAGGATTTGAGAGACTCAAAATTTTAATAAAGATCAAAGTGCAATAGAGGCCTCCTTAAGGACACATAAAACATCACCAGTGAACAATTTATATACAATTCTCTGGTTTATTGGGTTTATTTCTTAAAGGATTCACACATTTATTCATTATTTCAAACAACAAACAAATGCATCCAAAGTGCACATAAACTTATAACTATTAGTGGAAAGTTGAAGGCCTCTAATGTGTTATTATTGCAAATGAAGGTTTTCTCAAACATTTAAAAATTAAAATGCAAACCTTCTACGCTCGGATTTGAATGTTCCACCATATTTAGGTCGTGAACCAATTAAGTCAATAATTTCTGGTATACATGAGGCAAATACAGCCTAAGGTCAAAGTCCAATTGTTAAAAAACAGTAAAGTTTAGGCCAAATATTAAAACAAATTGGAAGGTCTTGAGAAAGAATTGGTATAAAAAAGGTATTTCAAAAAGGACCCCATTAGTATTGCAATCAAATTAAGTGAGTCTGTCTTTACACCGTTCCTGTGGGCTTCAGATTAAATGATTGCTACATCAAATATTTTCATTTATTTTTGTTTACTTAATTATTTTTAGTGTCAATACTATATACAAATTGAACATTATATAAGTCTTTATTTTGAGTCTCTCTTTCCATATGAATGAAGCGATAGTCAGATGTGATGCAATTTGCACTATACTATACCACACTATACTTAATGAAATGAGGTCTACATTATAAACAGATCAAAATATTAGCTTTAAGACAATACTCATTTAAAAGAAGCTTTAGCTGTAAGAGTAATACCAGTATTTGTTGCAGAACTTAATGAAATTTAGTTTAATAAATAATAGAATAAATGAATTTATTAAACTAAATGCCATAATAGTAAACAAATACTTAATCAGGTATACAAACAAATGACTCTTTGCTAATAGTAAACGTCATGTAACTTAAAGCTTTAGCAATAAATCTGCAAAATTGATGACTATGACTATGGCTTCATTAATTATTAGCGAAGAACAGTCACACATACATAAAAAGTAAATAAAGGAATATTAGCCAAAAACTACGACAAAACTAAACTACATTAAAATGAATAAGAATACAACCATTTATGATGAAGCAAATGAACAGACAATAGAGTTAAGACATGTTAAGACATACTTTTTGGCGGGATTCTTTTGGTAATTGCCAGCATATTTAGAGGGATGGCCCACCAATTCTGTTATTTCGGGCACCAATGAGGCAAACACAGCCTGCAAGGGTAAAGGTTAGGGTCAAAGGCAATTTTGGCGGTGATTAATGGCGATCAGGATAACATGGGTTAGCGGAGAAATGGCATCGACGATATCAAGCGTGACACGAATTACCAACGATTTTAGAATAAGCATCAATTCAAACAAGAAAATTGCAAAGAGATAGAAGAAAAAGAGAAATACGATTAGTTTACAACTAGACCCCCAATTACTGGCAATTACATGAGTTTGAGCTATAAGATAAAGGAGTTTTAGGATTCAGGAGAAATTAATTCAATAATTGGTAATGCATTTCGAAATAAAAGCCAAATCTTAGCAAATCATCGACAATAGACAGAAGGAAAGCAATAACTGGACACTAAAATATATATCACGTGCAGCTCGCACTTCAGTCTCGCACTATTACAGTACAATACTTAAGATACAGATGGCTTATATCCAAATTCACTTTAACTATTGATTAAATTTATACAAATTATCTTAAATTTAATCAATTTATATGATTTAATATGAAATAGAGATAATGAAAAGGAAAAGAAATGCAGTCATAACAACCATTTCTGTGTCACCTTTTTCCTGGAAAGCGCTTTAATTCACCAGAATATTTGGGACGGGTTCCAACTAATTCTAAAATTTCGGGAATACAAGAGGCAAAGATAACCTGTGAGAGGGAGAATATAACGCATTGTTAACGAGGATCGTAAAAACAAGTTTATAAATCGAGTAAACGATAAAAACAGAACAGAATATTAACAGAACTCAAACCATAACAACAATGCTCAATGCAATACATATTATGCCTGAAAATAATGGTATGGAATAGAAAATCAAGACATTTGAGACATTAAATGCTGCACAAAACACAGCCTTAAAAGTAAAATAAAGTTCTGTTTGTAAAATGGAAGTAACATTACATTAGGCATTAATTCTAAAGATTTTGACAACACATACGTGACTAAAGATTATTTTATTTCCAATTCAATGTGACATTTGACAGATATGAGACAATTTATACAAAGCACGTGACAGAGAGAAAGCTGCACGAGATCAGATTTAAGTTTAAAGAGATAGAGAGAGACTCAAATGGCTTTCAAATTTATGAAATTGGGAACGGAGTAATACTAATTTCATTGTATCTACTTAAGCTTTAATGGGGGATCGATGGGGGCCTCCCATTAGAGATTCTGTCGCATGGTTAAACGAAAATTACTTACCAAACCAACTAAAATAAAAAGGACTATAAATGTACGGCCAAGTGTTGTCGTACAATGAATATCACCGTAACCAACCTGTAATTATATCAATCAATTATATCAATCAATATTATAAATGTTATAATAAGTCTTAATCATTATAATTATTATTACTATAAGGCTCTATATTTTCATACTCTTATTAATATTTAGTATAACAAATCGATACTTTAGAGCACAAACTTTCTCAAAATTATCATATGAACAACTATTTGCATAATTAACCAATTATTTTGTACCCGTATTACAGTGTAATTTTATTTATAGTAGGAATACAAAGAATTTACGAAAGTACTAACTCAATATATTTGAATTGATTTTTTTTGCTTTGCATTATTGCTTTTTAAAAATTTTAAATTCAATAAAAACTAAGTTTTTATCTTAAAAGCATAAACAATGCTTCAAAGACTACATATCGGGCCGTATCAGACAAATATAAATTTTATATTTGTCAAAATAATTGTCAAAATAAATCCTAAACCTGATAACATAAGTAAACGGAAAGTACTATATTTTTATCGTTCATACAAATAGCAAATAAATGTGCTTTGAGTTGAATTTACAAATGTATTATGTTATAGACAGAGAAAAGAATGACCGGATGTTAACAGCTCTCAATTCGGGACTTTAAAAAATTTCAATGATTTTATTGAAATTTACAATTTTGGCATTGAAACTCACTTTTTTCAATCAAAATAATTTTATAACGTGAAAAAATCTTTATATACTGTATTAACGAGTAGTGCTATTCCAGAAAATTAATAAATTCTTATATTTTGATATTTTTCCTAACATTTAGACTGAAATTTTCATTAAACCCAAAAATAAAAGTTCACAAAACTGAGAAAACAGTAAAATTAAAACTTATTTTTTAGAATATCAATGTATTAACTGAATGTCTTTAATTAAAAAGATTTAAAAAAATGAAAATTGTCGATAATTGCTTTCTCTGTTTGTAACAACTGGAGTATAAACATTAGTTGAAATCAAATATTATTTGAACAAATAAAGTATTGATTTTATGATAAATGCTATTATATTAGAATTGTATTGATAGTAAAATAATGGAAAAATGGAAACAATAAACTCACTGTAGACATGGTTACTATGAGAAAGTAAACACATTCCCAATAAGAGATTGGATGACCATTTTTAAATTCTAGCGGATCACCAGAATTCTCGAGCTATTAATCAATTATAGTATGAGTTTGAAGTTGACGATAACTCTTAAGATAAAGACATACCAAATGGATAAGTCCGGCAGCCGTGAGCCAGACGGACACAACAATTGAGACTAACTGTGCGAGACGTATAGATGAGGATGTCTTTAATACATTCAGATATTGTAATATATCTGGAAAAGACATGAGTCGTAGTGCACGCAAGAATCGCAAACCTATTAATTATAAATGAAAACTCGTTTACCATTCCGTGAAATCATGAAAGGTTTAGGTTTAGGTTAATCTATTATACCCACCGATCCATGTCCTGTCCAAATATATAGACACAAATGATGGAGGAATAGTGAAGTAGTCCACAAAAGAATAGAGCTCTAACATGAACCAGAGCTTATCTGATGCTGCGATGAACTGAAAGCACAAATTATGTAAATAAATAACCAATAGATTAAACTAATACCCAATTTAATTATTACCCGAATAAAAAAATAAACCATGAAAAAGATGTTCAGCGCCAGATCTACTTGTTGTGTGACGTTATCGTTCCATTTCTGGCATTTTTCTACGCTATCTCTGAATAAATAATTAAATATTAATTATAAATAAATGAAATTTTCAATTTAATCGAATACAAAAATACTAGTTCTCAACAAAAGTCTCTAAATTCTTACCCAAATCCTGGAGGACCAGTACTGGTTAGTATTAAATAAGAAAATAGAGCGTCAAATAGTATTGAAAATTAGTTGATTAGCAGCTATTAATTTCTAAAACTACTTTATTAAAAGTTAATTAATGACAACAACAAAGCCCGACACCGCCGAGCAAACTAAAGCCAACATTTCTAATGCAAACTCAATGGTAATAACGATTATTCTTAGATTGACTCAAAAAACCATAATTAGAATCAAAAATAAGCTCAAATATAGATATGTATACCTCGAAGCGTCGATGAAATATATTACTAATGAGGCGATTGACAGTAGAAACACAAGAACGACCTGAAAATAATTTTTAGATTCAATAATATATAAGTTATATTACAAATATTTCATGTTTAGCAACATTGACGAGATCGTGAAAAACTACTACCGGTACTAATAGGCAAGAAAATGATGTTAGTATGTAATGAAAGCATTATTTCAAACAATATCTCTCTGTCCTTCAGTGCAGCAAAGCTTATAAATTGAAAATTATTGGAGACTTACGAGTATTCTGCCAGTAGTTGATTGACCGGAAATCAATTCTCCGGCCCAGTCCTTAGCCTCTGTCATCCAACCCAATTCGTTAGTTGTTGGCGGCTCTGCTATAAGCCCAGGCTTAACATCCTTAAGTTGCAGTGCAGGCATTTGCGACTTTCCTTTGCTAGTGGCAGTATTTGGTTGTGATGAAGACGACGCTCCAGAGCATAAAAATTCGATCAAACGATAGATCAAAACTATGAAAATTCCTAATAAAAAGTCAACAAAATTAATGAACAGTGAATTGAATGACTGAAGTGCGGTATACAGTAAAAGCTCGATATAACGAACCGCTCGATTTAACAGACAAAAATTTTTAAGGTTCGTTATATCGAGCTTTTACTGTAGTAAGAAATAAACCAAATATATATACCGGCAAGAAATGTGAAAATACTGGACAAGAGAAAGGCCCACCATTTGCGGTCACTAAGACACGCTTCTTCTTCTGGAGAATATGTGCCTCTTATTGGACTTATTGTTGGCGAATCATTAGTTAACATTATAGGATCCGCTCGAATGTTCGAATATATACTTAACAACATTTTGACTATTATTATTGATTTAAACCTCTATTAAGAAATACATTTAAGACCTTTAATATATGGCGCGATCTTATAAGTGAATCAATTCCTTTGAATCAGATTTCGCTTATATATGAAGAACACAAGCTTTGAATGTATCACAAACGGCAATAATAACAGCGAAGTCTATCCCCATAAATGGTTTTAATGAGTGGTTGTAGTAATAGAATAACAAACATTACAAACATATGATAAACAGATTTATTATCTGATTAAAAGAAGATCACAAATGTTCATAAAGTCAGCTAATTTAGGAGCCAGTTGTGAGTTGTGGTCAAATATATCATAACTATTCGAATGTATTGATCAGTGTTTGGAAACGGTTGCTGTTGACGAATCTGGTTAGCAGTGACTGCAGCCAACTATCACCAAAGCCATATTCTATACCACTCTATACGGCTCATAACGGCTCTATAGTATACTTTATTTCTCTTTTTCGTCTCTTCTCCTCTTTTCAGAGAAACGTTTCACAACTTTTATTGATCTAAAAGTTGTATTACATCACAGAAGAGTTTTCATAATAGCCCTGTAGTCAACTCTTCTTGAGGTGCCTTTGGTTCCACCGAAATATTGGGACTGTTCTGCACTAATTTCACGCATCAATGCCTTTGTATTATTGGACTAAATATATGAACAGATAGACAAACACTAAATCAAAAGCTCTATAATTGTTCAAATAGGATATGTTTTTAAATGTAACTGTTTTGAGTTCGACAGCGCAATTGCATACTATAGTAAGATCACTATAGTATATGAAGATCACTTGTTTGATGCAGAAAATCAATAATACAGAGAAAGTCTGCCAAAACATTCTTTTAATGCCGTCAAAGATAGGGATCACTAAATTTATGAAAAACTACTCCAAACTTCATTTAATCATAAATCTCTAATTAAACTTTCAATATATCTCTGCAGTACTGTATTTAACGTTTTACAAATTACACACATTTTGCTCTCTTTCTATCATTTTTAACAAGAAATCTCTCATCTCTCATAACTTAATACATTTAGCATTTCATCCTCTTTTACCTATTATTCTATTTTTATATTATTTTCATATTATTTTAACATTAATTTTAATGGTGTTATCTTTAAAACGTATATTTAGTTACAAATTACTTATCATTTATCGCATAATATTATCCTTTTCTATAAAAACTCTAAAAATATAAGCATTCAGTATATAATAGTTAACTAATTGTTCAGTAATTTATAGACTAAGGAAACTAAATAAGGAAAACATTACACTTATAGCAAGTGTTTTAATGCAAATATTTAAGTCTCAGAACTAATCGATAATTAATATTGAATTATAAAATGGTCTTATTTTAGTGCAAAACTGCAATAACTGTTCGCTTATATGTTATATAACTTATATGTGATATAACTTATAACTCTTTCAATCTATTAAACGGATAACACTTAATATTAATGCAAATAAATGTCAGATTTGTTTATTTATTTTGAGAATCACTTCAAATAATGTAAACTTATTTATAAACAAACGCTTAGTTCTCAAAATGAGACACTTTTGTAATTTTAAATCTCTATAAATAAGTATTTGCAGTAAAAAATGTCAATTTTAATGTGAGCTTCGCTTTAAACAAACTCTACTTTAAGAGCGCTTTTACAGCAAAACTTACGGTTAAATCTGTTTTCTAATTGATTGGAATGCAATTCAATGCAATCCAATGCAAACGCATCTCATCTCTAACTCTCACTATTGCTATAACACTATCACTAGTATTGGTGTTATTTTGCTTTCATTTTAGATCTCTATTCAAACAGATAGTAAACTAAATCGTATTGAATTACATACCATTTTATTGTTGATTTTTCTCTTAATTTATTCAAATCATAATAATCTGTATTCTCTTTGCAAAATATAAATATTGTTGACATTTAGTTTAGATTTGAATAAGAGCTCACATACAATAAAATCAATAAATAGATGGAAGAAAACTTCAGATCAAAGCCAAAGCACTATCACTACAACACATCAATTATGTCTCACTTTTATAGCTTTTATTTAAGTCTTACTTCAAAATTAAGTCATCAAAACTGTTCAAATTGAATAAGTCTTTAAGCCTTTATTAAGTTATGTGTTTTAAAATTGTTATTAATGTTTGAATAAGCAATAGATCTGATTCAATAGTAATTATAGTTTTGTAATATAAGTCATAATTGATTTTTACAGACATTGAGAGCCTGTGAGAGCCCATCACTGAAAGCTTTTTTAAAGCTTTGTAAAGAACAATCTGAAGAACAACTTATGCAAAGTATAACGACATCTAAAGTGTTCCAATGCTTTTAGAAAACTCACTGCGTTTTTAACTGAACTTATTATTGACCCCACTTTCAAAAGAATCTTTTCATTCCATTTCACTATACATTAAATACTTTAATTATTTAATTTAATTCTTACTTGGATTGCACCCCACATCCATTTAATAATTTTGTTAATTGCATTCATTTAATAAAATAATGAATTTCTAGTGAATATATTTAAATAAATATAAACTTATCTGATATGTATCTTTATGAATAAACCCAATTAAATGACCATTATAAGTTATGCATATATGCATACATACATGCCATACATGCATCTCATATTCTGCTGTTCAGTCAATTAAAGTGATTTAATTTATTCACTAAATACTAAACTTTAATGGAATGTATTTCAACCATTTTTAACTTTGATAATGAGAAAAAGGAGTTAAAACTAATGTCAATCAAGTTTTGCATTTACAAGTGTTTAGCTTTAAATTTATCTGATAAGCAGGGATCGGATATTTCGGGTCAAAATTTTCTCGACTCGGGTAGGGTATTCGGGCCAAAATGAGGGTAAATTCGGGTCAGCATTCGGGTCAAGTTTTTTTTTAAAAATTTCAATATTTAATTACAAACAATCAAAATTAATGCGAATTATTGAATATTTTTTTTTAATTTTTCGACTTTCATATAAGGCTGATATATCTAGAAGAATACTTACGGTTGCCAGGTTAGGTCAGCTCGAATACTGGAGGAAATCTAGGAGTTATGAAAAAATAAAGGGGGCCCAAGGTATATCTATTTTAATTTTCAAAATTCTTAAAAAACCAACGGGGGAGGGGGCTAGTTTATTTATTTAACTGAATCCGGGAGATCTGGCAATCGTATTTGTCATAGTGAAAGAGCGATCAACATTTACAGATACTATTGGGACGAATCCTGTTTCAAGCTTAAAGTCAAACGTATTTTCGTCAGATTTTTAGTTCTATTACTTATAATAAGAAATACAAGTAATGTCATACATGTGATACATTCTGATTATTGTGTAAAATAATGTCGTTATAATTAGATTTTATGGTAAATTTTAGATTTTTTGTTCAATTAGGGTAAATTATGGTCAAGAAGTCAGATTCGGGTTAATTAGGGTAAATACGGGTATACCCGAAATGTCCTATTCCTGCTGATAAGCTTTTAATAATCATAAACACATATAAACATTTCAAAAATTGAGATATCTTAACAACGAAAGAACAGACTTTAAGAAAGTAGAGTCACAAGGACTTAAATATCTGTCAGAGGAAAGTATATCGAATCACAGAATCAAAATAATCATCTGTGGATCAAATATTTAGTGAAACAAAAAAAGTAAAAATTTTTAGAACAAACATATATTTGACAAAAAAATGTTTATACAGTACAAGTTTGAAAACCGATTCAATTAGGTTTTAAAATGCGAACCACTATTAATATACGATTTTTAATTTTAAGCATTGAGAATATTTCACAGTTATACTCAAGTCTTAAATCTGCGAAACTTATAAAATATGTTTTAATAAAACTTTGATAGTTTGAAGCTATTATTGTAATAATAAGAAGTTTTAACAAAACTTTTATTGTAATCACTTTTTCACGACAGCACGACTTTCAATACAAAGGGCAGAGGGTCTGAAAAAGAGCATTTTTAGCGTAACGTAATATAAACCCACAATTTCTTATACAATACGAGACTTTATTGATTTGTAAAAAACCAGAATTTGTAGGCATTCGTACATATTCTGCACGTTTTGTTTCGTTTTTCATATTAAATAATATAAATACAAAATTAAATTGAAATAAAATAATTGAACAAAGAAATAGTGATATAAGATGTCAATCGGAGTTCCGATCAAAGTATTGCATGAGGCGGAGGGACATGTGATTACGTGCGAGACCAACACGGGTGAGGTCTACAGAGGGAAGCTGTTGGAGGCCGAGGACAACATGAACTGCCAAATGGCCAACATTACCGTCACATACCGTGACGGGAGAGTCACTCAACTTGAGAACGTCTTCATCCGCGGCAGTAAAATACGATTCCTTATACTGCCCGACATGCTGAAGAACGCGCCCATGTTTAAGAAGGTGGGCGCCAAAGGGGTCCAACAGCAGGCCGGACGGGGCAAGTCTGCCATTCTTAGGGCGCAGGGTATGGCTCATTGTTCTTATGTTTTCTATTTTATGTTTATTTATTGTTATTTCTATTTTGTTATCAGTGGCCAGAGGTAGAGGTCGGGCCAGAGCTATGATTGTGAGAAGAGGTCGCTAATTGTCTGCACTTTACTTTTGTTTATAACTTATGGTTTCATATTATTATTATTTTCTATTAAATCATTGGTTCCACTCATTCCATGATTCACTTCTTCGAGGAGTTATTCAATTATTACCAACACTTAAATTTGTAATAAAGAGCGTATTTAATGTCTTTTTAACTTTATATATCAATATATAATACACGACGCACTGTAGGCATCGATAACTCATGCTTTGAATGCTTATCACAAAATTTATAATACCCTAAAAACTCCTTTAAATAAAACAATTAATTAATTGATTGATTGAAAAAAATGAATAGCATTTCGAAAAAATTTATTTAAAATTCTCTAATTTTTCATTTGTTGTTGAATATGTTGTAAAAACTCATAATAGCTGAGCGCGGACTCATTCCTGTCGTCGTACATATATTGCAAGAATGAATACCGAAGTCTACTGTCTTCTCTGTAAGAAAATAAAAAAAAATTAATAAAAATTAATAAAAAAAATTGAAGTAAATAAAAATAATTAAAGCTTAAGTAAAAAGTAAGAAACACTGTAAAGAGAAATACCTTAAAACATGAAAATTGGGCTGAAAAGGTCGCTCTTCTATTAAACTATTGATAAAGGCATGTATTCTTTTCGATGTCATGTTTTCCAATTGTGGTAACGGAATAATAGGTCGCGTGTCTCTCGTTTGTGGAGTTTGTACACGATTTGGTTGAATATTATTAGTCTGATTAGCGATGGCGTCGCCGTCATCTGGTATTTGTGCCCATTGGGTCACATTAAACACCTCTGACAACCAGTGAGGGTGAACTGATTTGCAAATATATACAAACAGATTGTCAAAAGTGTCCAATAGATAAACTCCATTGCGTTCAATGTTAGCAAATGACAGCTGAACAGGAGAGGGCCAATCATTTTCATTGACAAAACTATTATGAATGGGATATAAATTGGGATAAATAAAAAGCATTAACTGCTTCAGAGGCAAAGACTTGATGCGTTCCATTGCAAAAACTCTTTCGTCTATTTTTGTTGATATTCCAACTCTAAAAGCGGTCTAAACATTGAGTAATAATGAGATTAATAGAAAGTTTGATAAAAATAATCTGTTTTTCATTCAAGTTCACAAAAGCTCACATGTTTGATAAGAGCCAACACATAGAGAGGCATTAATCGTGTGGCATATGATGATAGGAGAGCACCACCCATTTGGTTAGTATTAACCATTCTATAAGTTGTCAGAACATCAACCACTGCATTGATTAGAGCTTCTCTGGCGTCAGATATCGAAGCTGTAAGACTACGATCGACAGCCATTTTAGATAACATTCCAATAATCGCCTCCTGATCTGCAGAGTTTATGACATCTGATAGAATAGTAACCACAGGAAGTGATAGCGTGTGAACTCGAATCCGTCTTTCGCCGTGAGAAGAGGTATAAAGAATAGCTGCTTGAAAACAGACATTATTGTAATCTTTGAGTTCTTCATCAATGCTTATTTGCATTCCATAACCAGAATCAGGATTTATATTCGGCAGCGCTAACAAATCAGTAGAACTGAAAAGCAATTCAGTTATTAGTTTAATATAAAAAATTATTTCAAAAATTTATGCTTATTATAAGATTAGAATCAAAATAAAGTTAATACCGAACAAAAAAGTTTCCGTGAAAAGTATGTATAGATATTCCTCGAGTGCATCGCATTCTCATAACAGCTTCGAAGCCGATATTTCTCTGCAAATAGTGTTTCATATCTTTTTCAAATCTGGCTAATAGTGAGTTATTGGTATTTGGGCCATAAAAATGAATAGAACCGCCACAATATTTAGAGACAGAGCCAACAGTTGCCAAATCGGAGTACACAGGCGATAAATTAAACAAATCGACTGCAATTTGATGTTCAGAACATTCTAAGGCTAACTTCTTGTAAAAATCAGTCCCAGGGTTTAAAATTGGTGTCAGAGTGTTTGTATTGCTATTATTGCTGGTCCTGTTGTTTGGATCTTCTCTATTAGTTAGAACAGAACCTTCATTAGCACCTCCGATGTTAGGAAGTGTTGCCTGTATTAAAGTAATTCTGCCCCCAAGTGATGACAACACCTTATAGGCCACATTCAGCGCAGGGCCTAATGCAGAGCCTGTGTCATAAACTGTATCATTAGGAGAGTCTAATGGAAATGTTGGCAAAATCTCAGTCAAAAATTCTTCGATTTGCGCTCTTTTTGATTGTAAATTTACGAGAAGATTATCAGCGTTAGGAAGAAAAACATCTAAAAATCAACACAAAAATAGAAAAATGATATTCACATGATTTTTAAGACAAACCTTGAATATCAGGCATTACTAAATGAATTGGCTGTTTGTCTCCTAAGTTGAAAAAATGCAGTTTTGAATCGAAAGCAATAAATCCAATCAGAGTTCGCGAATCTCCAGGAATTTGATCCAAAGATTCACGTATTGATTTGGCGAGAATTGGAATATAACCGATTTGAGTGGCATGTCGTGAACAATCAAACACAAACAGATAGGCTGCTGGCTGTGGAGGGCGCACCATATATTCCACACTTGCTATATATTCGATTGAACCATAATTTAATTCTGGTCTTGACGTGCAATCTATTGTCTGCCTTGTGTTATAGTCATACATAAATTCTTCGGGTACTGAAAAATGCAAATATTAGTAATCATTTTGAGAATTAAAAGCTAATAAAGAAGACATACTCTCATTGATTCTGAGGCAAAGATTGCACTGCCAGCGCCGCTGATCTAAGAGCCGGACGTATGGATTGATATAAGTTCGACACGATCTGCACCGGACGATGGGACTGTCCTGTATTACAGGGATGTCCTGCATATAAAATTAAAAAATAGTAATTAAATATAATTAAAATAATTTATAATATGTATAAGTGATGAAGAGTGAGTCACCTCATCCTCTTTAAACGGATGGATTAAAATACCAAAAGGCAATCGTGCCTTTTGTAGAAGAGATGCCGAATCGGGCACTTTCGTGAGCGTACACCTCATAATATCTTTATTGCAATTGGTTTCGACTCCATTTTGAGAATTAATCTGTTTTTGTTGTTCACTAATTATGGCTTTCGTTCGGATATCCTTTTCGGTCATTAAATTGACGCTTTCTTGAGACCACATTTGGTTCCAATTCTGGTGCACAGACATCGCACCCATTTTGTTAGTCATCTCATCAATAGTGGGCTGTGCTGTCGGTGGGCTTATGACTGACCCATATTCCTGATGAGTCTGTGTCGGCCCATAAGAACCACTTGTATTCGTCGACCAGTTGGAAGTGTTATACACCGGAGCAACAGTTGGCGGATATGTCGGAGTCATATATTGATAGTTTTGAGCTCTTATAGGATGACTGGTCTGACTCACATTCGGCTGAATTAGTTGTTGGCTATGAGTAGAGGTTTGACTGAACTTCTTATTGATTTCGTCGAAACCCATATAATTGGGTGCGTTTGTTGTGCCATTCATTACACCACCCGTTACACCACTTATTGGTATATTATTATGAGCTGAAGAGGAAGTATCGACATTAGTGTACGGATTGGTAGCGGTTCTGTTTTGAACGAATTGAACTGAATTTGTTTGGTTTGAGCCATAAAATGGACTTCGATTATAGCCATTCATTACAATTAGATTTTTAATTATTACTCAAATTTTCGCAATTATTCTGAAATAGAAATAAATAATTATTATTTAATAAAATGTTTGTATTTTATTAATTATTAACAGTAAATAAAAGGCAAACGTATTGAAAATATATCATTACGTGTATTGAATCGTTGTTTCTCTACTGTAATAACAGTACAGTATTTCTTATATAACACACTGTTTTAGATAATCATCAATAATATAGTGTTTTATAAGTGTCAAAGTGATCGCCATCTGTGGGTCAGTCATGCAGTTGCTCTTCATTTACTTGTATTTGAGAAAACATTAGATTAATATTAATAGTAATGGAAAAGAAAAGTGTAAAATATTTGAACGACAGAGAGAGTGACACAAATGAATACCATTAGTAACACATGTCATGTATTTTCACTCTGTTTTCCTCTTAATGTCCTTCAATGCGATCCCAGTTTTGTGTACATTTTGGTCGGCTTTTAGTGCTGTCAAAAGCCGATCAACTTATAGTCGCGTTGGAACTCATGTATTACTTAAATGAGAGCTTATTTATTGTTCAATACAATTGTTTTTGAATATTATTTTTTACTTAATTTTAGATCAAATAAATCACAGATTCACTTATTTTTATTATAGTTATTGTAAACTTAATGTCAATAACAGTAAAAAAGTATTAACAAATAGTATTAATAGTGTTTCTAAATATTAGGCAATAATGTGTTGACTCATCTTATGCTTCATTTTTAGAGAAAGTTAAAAATTAATTTTTAAATTAATGTTTGTTTCACTCTTTATACAGAAATATGTTTTTATTAAATATATTGAAAACAAATGAGAGCCCAACCGATGTCTTGCATTCCTATTCCTGTAGAATATGAGTGTTTTGAGTGTGAACTCAATTCATGCAAAGCCTATCACACGAAGAATAAGCAATCACTCGATTATCTTCTTTTACGGTACTCCTCAAGAAAAGATAACTTTGCATTGAAATAGCATTTTATGGGAAATACATTCTTATACTATTGTTAGATTTGATTAGAATATGGGTTAAACTTATAGAAAGTATTAGTTTATGTGCTAATAAGTGGTACTCTTATGCCTCTTATGGTTAGAGCAATGGAATGACAACAGAGTTAACTCTTTCATAACCTCTTTCATAAACTTATGAATTAATGAACTTTAAAAGTCTGTGTTATTGTTTTGAACGGTTTAAAAGTGTTGTATCTCGTGCTTTGAATACTAAATATACATACGGTATGTGTCAAATAGTGTCAAATGTATGGCTATTTAAATGCTAAAAAATTAACTGTTTATCAGATAAAATCATGATTTGATGCGCAAATCATAAAGGATATGAAAGTGTGAATTCACTTCTCATACGTTATCCTTTTAATGAACTCAAGGTCTTAGAGTATACGCAATCAGACGTAATAATGGATTCTTTGAGCTGATAATGACTAATAGCACTACAAACTTGTGATACATTAGCTCAACCTTTAGTAAAACACAATATTTGATCCAAAATAAAACAAAAATTGCAAACATTTGAAAGTTAAGCCCTCAAAAGCATTCATGTGTTTTAACTGTACTTACACTGTATGTTGGCTTATATGTTGAAATTGCTATAACATAATGATTGATGAATTTTGCTATTTGTGATAACTCCCCAATTATATACATGTACTCTAAGCTATTATCGATATTTATTGGACTTAAAAATTATAGAATTAATAGATGGATAGTTTTGGAGTCAAACATTCCAATGAAGTTTCTGTGATATCTGTGATGACTAACCTATTCAATACTCACTTAACTTATTGTCCTGATTATCATTCTCTAAGTATTGGTTTTTATTAGTATTTGTGAATTATTAGTATTTATAAAGTTTTTTATATAGATAGAAAAGTTAATAAGTTGTGATATATTAGGTTAGGAGTGATACCTGTGTGAGTAGAGATGCGATTATATAAAGTAAAACAGATCTCAACATTGATCGGAAGTTCTTTACTTCACTTTATGATCGGTTCGGGAAATACTTTTGCAAATTTAAATACCTATATGACTTCTTATTTACGAAAAAATGGTTCAAAGGATGCAAATTATGGTCAAAGTGTTTGGTTTGTGGCAGTTGGGGTCACGACGTTTACTATATTAACTATATTGAGTGGTTATATAGCAAAGAGAATTGGGACCAGAATTACGTGTCTTTTTGCAACCATTATTTTATGGTTTGTTATTAAATCACTTGCTTTTTAATGTAGTTCTATATCATTTATTGAAACTCTTTTGTCACTTACGAAGTGGTGGAATAGCTTTAACTTCAGTATCTATCAAATACACTCTCGGAACTGTTTTATTCACACTTGGTTTTATGCAAAGTTTTGGAAGTGGTTTGATGTACACCACCATCATTGTAAACTGCATCAAATGGTTTCCTACCCATAAAGGTCTCGTAACCGGTATAATCACGGGTTTCAATGCTTTCAGGTATTTAATTGCAATCAATTGAAAATACAAATTATTAGAAAAACTGAATATCAGATAAAATAATAATAATAATAAATTTTAAGGATTATAACTAAAAGAGTAATTTATTTTCAGTTCATTTATTTTCACACAAATCCAAACATTTTACTTGAATCCAAAGAACTTGAAGCCTAATACTGACGGGTAATAAGTTTTTACTCTTATTGATTAATTTGATACCAAAATAAGTAATTTCTGTTTTATATTAGATATTTCGAAGAAGAAGAGCTATTATCACGAGTTCCTGATTTATTTCTAGTTTTGGGCATAATTTATGCTTCAATAGGATTGACAGCAATTTGTTTAATATTCAATTTTGAAGAAGATCTATCAGAAACAAATCATAATAATTATAACCCGACTGGAAGTCAGGCTAACTTGATTAGAGCCAATAGTAATGAATCTATTTGTATATTATCGCCCGGAATACCGAACAATTATTCTTTAAAGAGAGCATTCATGACCCGCAAGTTCTACATATTGTGGATAACCTTTGGTTTAGGCACACAATCGGCTTATTTTATTGGCTCATTGATTAAAGCATTCGCCCAGAGCTTTATTTACGACGATCACTACTTAGCTATTATTCTTTCACTATCTTTTATAGCTAATGGAATTGGAGGTGCTTTTTGGGGAAAAGTTTTGGATTACTTTAAATTTAAGGTATATTTTAAAACTTTATTCACTTTTTGTATTTAATATTATTAATATATTGCACAAAATTGTTTATTTTTCTGGTTTGGCATTCAATTGAAGCCTTGACTATCATAACGACCAAAACTTTTTGTGATTAAAGTTTTTTATGTTTATTTAAATTCTTTAATACCGGTATTCAGGACAGCGTTTGTTTAATAAATGGAATGTTATCTACATTTCTCTTTTCTCTGATAATTTCGAGCTATTATTACATGAAAACTCTGTTCGCAATTTGGAATTTTTTGCTTTATTTTACATCCGTTGGTGTATTTTCATGTTATTTGCCTGAAGTTGTCCTCAAGTTCGGACATATGAACGCCACTACAATTTATGGTTTTATTCATACCGGACCTGTAAGTAATTTTCTAATCATTTGTGTCATTCTTACAAAATATTTATAATTTTAGGCCATCGCTAGTCTAATATTAAGTCCAATAACACAGTGGTTATTGAATTCGTACGGTTGGTTCGTTACTTTCAGTACCATTGGTTTCTTGAACGCCTTTAGTATGTATTGAATATTAAAATTATGGACAAATTTTAATTATTTTTTAATTACTCTATCTGTAGGTATGGTAATAATAATGATATCTTATAAAAATGAATACATTTGATAGTTATTATACTTTGAATTATTATTAGCGTTAAATTTTATAAATATTTTGTAATTTAATATTTTATGTATAATAAGTTTATATCAATATTTATAATCTAAAGAATTTATTTAATTATCTAATCTAAATATTTTAAGCTTAAATAGGTGCAAAGTTGTGTATAAACTTATTTTCAAATGGATTTCAAATGGCTAATGCTATTTGGGCGGTAATTACCGCCCAAATAGACAGTATTCGCTATTTGGGCGGTAGAGTTTTTTAATGCTATTTCTGATATTTTTATATGTTTTAAATGCGGGAAGATGAAAATTAACACTTATTAAAAACTACAAATTAGCTGCAAAGCGATATTTGTGCCAAATTTTTATTCGCGCTCTATTCGTACTGTGAAAACCGCCCGAATATATCTAAAGCCCTATTTAGGCGGCTGATATTTTTTAAAGCCTTGTTGTGACCATACCTGGGCAAGGCATAAGGTTGCCTAGGGGTTTACCCCAGAAAATTTTTTTTAAACTCAAAAAATCGACCCGTGGTTCATCTTTGATTTTTTCAAATTTTTCCAAAATGTATCCCTTGGTCCCCCCATTGATATTTTTTGAAGAATTGAGATAAAATCCTTTGGTCCCACCTTTGATTTTGATTAGAATTTTAGTTTTGATCAAAATTTAAATTTAACATATTTTTTTAATTAGATTTAAGCTTTAATGCTGCGTATGAATCCCGTTAAACATTAATAAAATAATTTCAATGTTAAATTCCAAAAAATTGATGTAATAAGTTGCATTTCCCGCCTTTAAAACCTCTAAAATTATCAGAAATTGCATTAAAAAACTACCGCCCAAATAGACACTGCGTTTTAAATGCCTTTAAATTAGCCATACCTTCAGTTTTCCTATGTTTAGCCCCCAAACTCAAAATCACTTTACGGCACTGGAAAGAACCACAAATATAAATGTAGCACATCAATTGTCATAAATTACAATCAAAAATGTACCGGATATTCCCATAAGTAACCCCCAAAGGTTATAACACTTTGGTTTACTTATGGATCAAACATTATAGTACAATAAGGTTATATTCCTATTAGTGCTTTTAAAGTTTAGCCTTTCAATTAATTAGAGTTAAAGTTAAACTTTAACACCAATTAAAGTTTATTTAAGTTAAAGTTAATGATAACAAATTAAATAATTAAAGTTAAAGTTAAAATTTAAATTTTAAAAGTTTTTTTATTAGAGTAAGAGTTAAAGGGATAATAGGGATAATAGGGATGATAGGGATAATAGGGATGATAGGGATAATAGGGATGATAGGGATGATAGGGATAATAGGGATGATAGGGATAATAGGGATAATTGTACAAATGATTTGTTAAACCCCGTTAGGAATGAATGTTAGATTGTCTTTGCAATAATTATTTTAATCTTAAAGAATGGTCTGATAGTTGAAAACATTAAGAATTAAAGTTATTGTTTCTTTAAAGTTAAAATTAAAGTTTAAAAAATTACCAAAAGATATTACTGTAATTAAAATTATAGTTAAAGTATTGAACTTTAATTTAAATAAAAGTAAATTAAAGTTTTTGTTTAAAAATATTTAATATTTAATACAGTTAAATAAGTATATGAACTCAAAAAATGATCACATAATATATGCATTTATATGATAATTTGGTCGCAAATTTCAAGACTCACCTAAAACAATAAAATTGATAATAATATATTAATATTAATAAAAAAAATGCCCGGTACACATAGCAAATGGTTTAGTTATCTCTTCATTGAACAAGTGTTGTGCCAACTGTTTTGCGCAAATGGAATTCTATATTTTACTAAAGTTAGAGATTGATTCACACAAAGCTATCATTAAAATATAC
>JAUJYT010000317.1:0-21214 GCA_033996565.1 Nanhermannia nana
AAACAAATCACATTCTCATTGGTTAATAGATTTTGTAGTTTAAATAGAGATAAAGACAATAAGATTGAGTATTAAAGTGTTAGTCAGTTATTATTACAGAAAAGATTTAAGTATATAAACAATATTAAGAATAGTTTTGAAATTAGAGTTTTTTTAATCAAAATTAATTGACAAACCTGTCGGTGAAAAAGAGGCCGAAGACGAAAGACTTGAGACATCAACTAAACCATAAGATTTACGAATAATTTCTGCGTTAACGCCTTTTGCAGAAGAGGGAGATTCGAGAAACCGTTGAGGAATTCTATTTAATAGTTGCTCTTCTGAAGCATAGCCAAAGCCAAGGGCAAGAAGTAATTCTTGAGGGTCCTGACGCCTCGATTCTAACAAAGATTCAATACTGGAAATACTAGACATAGAAATGTCTGAATTAAAACTGTTATATTTGTTATTGAGAGCAATCAAATCCATAGCTCTCATATTATAGTTTCTTCTTCGTGACCATAATTGCTGCGAATGTCTCAGTAAAACAGGTGCATCGACAGCTGCTCCTGATTTTGATTCATTGCTAGCAAATACATCTTCAGGTTCGCGTATGCTATTTGAGTTACTGATATACCCGCTATCGACCCATTCTCTAACTCTATCGTCACAATTGATGTCATTATGAGTTTCCATTTCACTTATAAGGCCGAGCAGTCTCTTATCTCTGTAACTTTTAATTGCCTTAAACTTATTATCAGCACTTAAATTGCTGCGAACTATCTCAAGGACAGCCTTTAGATCTATGCAATCAATTGGCTCTGATTTTGTACCATTTGGTGTATATGTCAAACCTGATCGGCCCCGGACTGAACGCAATTTTACTTTGCAATCGTGTTCTTTTGATTCAGTTCTGTTACTATCACTTAAAGTGCTGTCGATTTTATTTTGAGAGTCTTGAGAACCTGTTTCAGATCCACTGGTTTGAGCTTTTATTAATATGTTTGCAGTTTGTGTTGTTCTCCGCTTTTTGATAGGAATTCGCGATTTATTTTGGTTGAGATTCAAATCAGTCAATTTGTGTACTAATTTTTTGTCGTATTTATTATTGTAATGAATGGGAATGTCTTTAATCGAACTGATGACCAGACGTGGAATTCTTGAAGTTTTATTGGAAGCCCCAGAATGAGAACCGTTGGGTTCACTATAACTCATACATACTTTTCTTGTATTGCTTCTAATTCTTGGGTTTCAATACTTTAAACAAAATATATAAATAATTAATTAAATTATGATTAAGTAAGGGGTGAGTAAACCATATATTTTATAAATATTTTTACATATAATTTACATTATTTGCTATCATTTCTGTTAAGAATTCACTGTTTTATGATATAATAAATTATTAATTAAGTAATAAATTAAAGAACTTTTGATTAATGCAAACAAATAAACAAAACATAAATCGTTAATATTTTCAATAAATAAACAGAAATCTGAATAAATATTTATTCATTTGATGCAAATTTAGATTAATTAACAAAATAAATAAACATTTAATTGAACGCAAATATGTATCGAATAATAGCTCAGACTTTGATTGAAAATCAATACTAATTTGAAGTAATTGTACAAAAATATAAATAACATAAATATATTGACACTAATGTCATATTTAAGCGATGGTTACATACATTGAAATCGATTTGGACATCAAATAGAGACTTATCTTAAAATAGGACTCAATTCATGTAATTTTTTTTGTCAATAAATTAAACTATTTTGCAATCACATGAATTTCCAACGAATACTTCCTCTTTAAGCAAAATAATAACTATTTGTTAACAAACGCATAAAAATGCTTTTCAAGTCTATTTTCAAGTCTAACTAAAACTTATTTCGAAATATTTTTCAAATACAATTCAAATCTTACGTAATAATTAATTCACTATTAAGGCAATTAACGAATCAATTGCATAGAAAATGACTCAAAAATTTATTTAATTAGTTATTAAATAACACATAAAATAAGTGAAGTTTTGATGACATATAATATCATATGAAAAGTGATTAAAATTTAAATAATTTGTTAATTGCTTATTAATTAATTAAATGAATGTTTAAATTAAACGAAAATCTATTATTTGAAGAAATCATTAATTATCTTACCGTTAAATATATTGAATAATAAATAAGATATAGGTTTTGGATGATTTTAAACATCAAAACACAGATGATTTATAGCGTAAAACATTCTTTCGGTGCTATCATAGCATAAATCAATGGGAAATACATTTGAGTATAAACATAAATACAATTCAATAGTGAGAAAGTGCTTCAGTCTAATGAGCGCTTCAGTGCCCACACTTTCAACTAATCTTAGTCTTACTTTAAAAAAACTTTCAAAATGATTAATCAGGTTTTGAGTAAATTATTTGTTTTATTGACTCAATGCGTAAATTTTAGTTTAAAATAGAGTTTTGTCTGTAATAATATTTTTCTAATGAATGAAACATTGATTAATGTATTAGTGATTCGCTTTAATTATAAACTTTATCACTGGAAGCGACACTTTTGTATCTCACTATACTGTACACTGTAGTACACACTGTTAACTACTCTATAAATAAGCCCAAAGCCGTTCGCATTGAACGCAGTTCTTGAATGATTGCTAGCGATGAGCAAGGCTCGAGCCTTTCAGGCTCAGTGGCGAGCCCGAGCCTTTCAGGCTCAGTGGCGAGTCCGAGCCTGACCAAATTACGAAAAACTGAGCCTAGGCTCGAGCCTAGAACCTTCGAGCCTGAGCCTTGAGCCTGACATTGAATGAAGGTTTCAGGAAATGAATTAGACTCAAGGAAATGAAGGAAATGAATGAAATGTATTAAAAAATTAGACTAAGTTTTATTTGATATATTAAATGTGTTAATTATTGGTAATTGAGCATTTAAGCACTATTTAAACACTATTTAAGCACTATTTAAGCATAGATCTAGCACCTCAAATTTTTAATAAAGTTTTTGAGGGTGTTTCGCGATTTTCATAGGACTTAACTGGCTATTTTTGCACTGTTTACTTAAAAGTTATTCTTCAGGCTCAGTAGGCTCCAGCCTGGCCCTCATTGTGAGCCTTGAACCGAGCCTGTGAGCCTGCTCATCGCTAATGATTGCACAAAAACTACATCAATAAAACTTAGTTACAAATTAAAATATTGAAAAATATTTAAAAAGAATTTAAAGATAACTAAAAAGCTTTTTAAATAAAGTTTAACAATAATAAAATCTTTGATTACTTAAACGCCTACAAAACTTACCAAAATTATTGAATTAAACTTTTTAAAGTAAAGATTTAGCTTCAAATTGAATAAATAGACAAAATTAAGTATATTTTTCACTATTTGAAAAGCATTTTAATTAAAATTTGTTAACAATTTAAATACAAATAAATCGACAATAAGTCCTATGAAATAATTCTGTACAATAAACAAATCAATATATTGTTGATAAAAAAAATCTAGTTTTGCGTCAAATATTTAACAGGATTTACAAATTAAACAAATAAGTTATAAGAACTTTTCCGAATTGTTCGCAATTTTGGCACAAAAGATGGACCTTTGAATGGGCTTTGAGTTAATATAGGATTGAAAGGACGGCAACAAATGCTTTCAAGAGTTTAGATCTTCTAAACCTTTTCAATCAGATGGAAAATGCTCTTTATTTGATCGGACGGTGTATTAAATTTCTTTGAAAGAGTGTTTTGTGTCAATATATGCATACAGCAGAGCAGTGTATATTAGATAAGTAGTCAAACGAGTGTTAAACACATAATTCAATTATCGATTTGACGCCACAGTATTGGTATGAGTTCTTCCCTTTGCATTTCTTTTAATATTTCGATGAGACGTGTATTAAACAATTCTTTAGTTATCTCTTGCAACGATTCGATGTGATTGGAATCAGAACACTCTCTGAGATCATTGAGTAGTTTTGCTTCCCATAAGTCTAAAAGATTAGTGGTAGGGCTTTGTTGACTTGCGAAATATGGTAAGTAATGGTCAAACTTGCAAAGAGATGCAAATTCTCTCCAATCCTTTTGATCACTTCGGGGCAAATCTAAATGTGCGGCTAAGCTTAGTCTTAAGCCAATATCAGTGTCTCCGTAAAGCTTAATCGTTTCGCCAATCATTAGCTTTTGATTATCTAAATAACTATAACTATTATTACCATTAGAATCATCACAATAATTGATCAAAACAGGATTAGTAGGACATCTGTCGCTATCATTATTTTTGTTTTGCCAAACTTTTATTTGATAATTCAATTTAGAGACAGAACCAGAAACAATAGGACTGTTCATTACAATAAAAGAGCAGTGCAGTAAAGAATTGGGACCACAATTCCATAAGTGTGTTAATGGGACTTCAACGCGTTTCATCCCTTTAATTCTTCCCTCATTTGGAGTCAAAATTTGCAAACATAAAGAACCCGTATTTGACGAAAGTTTTAATACTGTGTTTTCATCTCCTATTTGAGTTCTGCCATTATTGAGAGCTTCGTTGGAGAAATTAATCATTGAAGAGGCGATGTTATCATAAATATAGACTCTTAAGAGATGCTCTGTAGATGAGAATTGCTCTATCGATAGAGAAAAGTTAAGCAATTTTACTAATCCTAACTCTCGAATCATCGGAGAAGAGATTCTATCTTTGGTGTCATGAATATTACTAATATCTCTAGAATTGACACAATTTTTGAAGTTATTTTTTGGGTTACTTTCCTTTCGCACACAAAACATATACTTTCCCGTCAAGTTAGTTAAAAGATAAATAAACACGTCGTCTATTTCTATAAAACACGATGTATTGAGATCTTCCTCACCATATCTCAACACTTCAATCCATTTTTGATTTGATTTCAATTGTGATGAATTGATGTTTTCCTGCCATAAAATGCTTAATCCTTTTGGAACTTTTCCGTGTCTGACAGAGAGACAATGTTGAATACAGAGAACAATGGGTCGATTCAGATCAATAGTTCCATAATTGCCGAGAATTACTACTGGGCTTAAAGAGCTAACTCCAGCACATTTGGAATCCAAGTCTATGCCATAATAGAGAGATAGCTGTGGATCTGTCTTATCAATTGAGTGAAAGTCAATCGCATTCGGAGGGATATAAAGTCCTACTCCTAATTGGGGCGAAATTGAGAAATAACCGGTTGTCATAATATCAGCAGAAATTTTTATATGCATTATGTGTTGACGTAATTCAGAGAATTGCTGAGTCGATTCATTTGGACTATTGTTCAACTGATCTGTATTACTTCGTGATAGTATAGGAGTGGTCGCGATCATCTTAGAAGGTGGAGGAGATGGTGTCTTATCTTTGATGATAGGCTCTGCATAATCAGGTTCACTCTCTATATTATCGTCTTCACTGGTTGTAATGGTTGCAGTAGTAGTTGTTGTTGCCATAGATAAGGCTGAGGTAGGCATCAATTTTGGTGTTCCAGATATGGAAGCAGATAATTGATTAAATGATGTCTGACTACTATTTATAAGGTTATTATTATGACTTATAATATCAGAATTAGCACTACTGATAGTGTGAGGAACTGAAGGTAATGGATCACATCTGACCACAAAGTGGTCTAATATATTAGTATTACAGTTATTTAGTCTAGAAATAAGCTGACACTTTTCTGCAGTTCCGTTACGAATCAAGTCTGGCTGTTGTTGGCTCTGCTGCAATAGCAGAAGCATAGCCTGACCGTCTTCGCCGACCCTTTCTTCGTCCGCATCATTCCATCCCTGATTCTTGAATTTTCTTCGTCTCAATACGACGAATATAAAGATAACAAATATAAATAGAAAAGTAGTTGTAATAATAATTGACATGAGATAAATTTGTTGCTCATTGTCAGTGCCATTCTCTTCTCTCTCCCGTCGTTGCAATTGATAGAGATCTAGTGTATAGAAGAGGAAAAATATTTACAATCTCAATGTCTATTCAATAGTTTCTTAGTTGTGATGCTATTTAGTTGTGATGCTATCAGTAAAGGGAAATGCGTTTTTAGCGTTCACTATTGCAGAGGAAATGGATATAAGACAAATCCGAGAGAAGGGGAATCCTAAGCATAAAATATTTTATAGCACAGCATAAAAGTGAAAAATAAGCCTAAATGAAGGGAAAAGTGAAAAGAAAAGTCGATCGAAGCACTGACAAGCCGTCATTATATGTACATGTCTTGAAAAATAGAATTGAGGACTCAGTGTATGTGCATGTGATGGCATTTTGATGATCACACAAAGTGGTGTGCAGTCAAGTTATACGTTATGTAAACGCATGCAATGCTAATGCTATAGATCAAAGAGAACTTGAAAAAGTTGTAAGAGAGGGAGGAATGGCCTCCTATGCAGTCTTTCTATGCCAGCGCTGCACTTAATGGCCTGTATGTGATCACAGATCAGATACATAGTTAGAAAGTTAGACAGTAAGAGGAATGAATGAGACAAAGGCCGTTACAGCTAGAGATGAAAGCAAAAGAAAGAGGAAGGAAGGATGGGAAGGATGAGAATTGAGTGAAAATGCTTGCATAGTACGATAACATACATAACTGTACAGCTCAAGTATATGCCGAAATGGAATGACTCATTCTTATATAAACTGAGTACACATCAAAACATCCCCACATCAACACAGCTATATATCATAAACTTTTAAACCATTTCACTTGCCATCACTTGCATTCGAGTGAGCCCTCCCTGAGTCCAACCAAAAGCCCATTTGCGAATTAATATAGCACTAATCAGGCAGTTTGGCTGACATTCAATAGCAATTGAGATGCTATCTTCCGCTTTGTACGGACCAAATAACATTACAATCGTTCTGTACACTAAACTAACCATTAGGTTGAAAGCAAGCAATTCTAGTTAACTAATACATGTACTGTACTGTGCAGTCAAATGTTTTGCTTTGCTGATGACTCTGACTTACTTTCTACGGACTTTCATAGTCATTATGCAATCGACCCCTCACTGTATTAACTTTACATTAGACTCGGACATAGCTTTTCAACTGATAGCACACTAACTGTCTACACTTTCTAGCTTTACATCTCATTCATATTCACTCATCAATTGCTTGACATGTTTATGTATTTTTACAGTTTATGCTATAAAATCATAAAATATATTGGCTGTGACTGACATGATATGACTTAAAAGCCCAACGGTTTTGAGTTTGTATTGAATATATCGAATATTTAGCATAAATGGCATAAAAAAGGATATTGTTTGATGGGGTATACAGTGAGTTACTTGGGATATGAATCAACTCAAATAAATTATAAGTGAAAGCGCGTTATCATTTTACGACTTACTATAAAAATACTATTACTATATATGGACCAAAATTTTAGCGGATCTCATGTTCTCATGAGTTCTTTTTCTCATTATTAAATGACATGAAAAAAAATTAGTTTTAAAACTCTTTACAAATGGCAACTCTTTCCAAAATAGGTGACAGAAAAAAACGTCAAATCCAAGCCCATTGTTGTAATACTAGTGCAGCACTAACTAAAACGTATTATATTCTGATAAAAGCTTCCGAACATTATAAGCGTGAGAAAGTGTTTCCGTTAGGAAAATGCATGAATAGAACTTAGAACTTAATAATTGAACAGTTTATGTTCAGAAACTTTATTTATTGAATTGTTTCAAAAGGAAACTTATAACTCACCTAATTTTCTACACATTCCTCCCGTGCAGTTCTTGATTAAAAAGTCATGACCAACACAATGATGTCCACCGTATTTTGGAGGTGGATTACTACAAATGCGTCGCCTCACTTGTGAACACTCGTGAGAACATGTAGACCACGAGCCTATAAGTTAATTTCAAGTTTGATTAGAGGTTTTCTAAATTATATATTTTGTGTATACATTTAAATAAATAAAAATGTCAATTATATTATCCTATGAATAATGATGCACAAAGACTAAGCCTAAGCCTGAATGAATATTAAAGAAATTCTTACTCCATGAAGTCCATGATCCGTGAATTGGAGAACAAATAACGCTGCAGTCACTTGTTTGGGTCGATTCTCCAGCACAAGACTGGCCATTATTCACTGGGGTTGGATTACTAAAAATTCAGAATAAGATCGTTAAGAACTAGTTGACTGAACGCACATTAATTCACTTTTTAAGCAGTGCGATGATGCACAAGACATATAAATATATGACTAGAATACTGTGCATCTGGAATACATTTATATAATATCAACAAATAATTTTAGTTTCGAGTATTCACTAAGTTTATGCATGTTTTGTAATATTCCTATAAATACATCGACAAAATTGAAAATAAATGCAAGAAATAAAACAGTCACTCAAATCAATATAACATTATAGTAAATATAATTTACCCTAATATGGATTAAAGATTAAAATCAGTGCATTTTTAACAACAGAGCGATAGCAAATGCAGTGAAATATTGAATTCTGTTTTTCGTTAAATATTGATTCCGTCTTGAAGAACAAGTTTTTTAGAAAATAACATTTTTCATATAACATATTCCATTAATTTCTGAATAAGAATAAGTTATTGTTTACTTAATATTAGAGACTTAAAGACGTGTATATTTGAGGCTTAAATGCTATAAGCTCTGGATGTTTCACATAATAAAAGCTATTCTTAAATTGATAGAATGTTTATTTACCTGCAATAACGCACTCTTCGCTGAGATCCTCGACCACATTTATTGGCAACATTACAACTCGACCAACTTCCCCAACTACTCCAGCCGCCATTCACTAAAAATAAGTTTACTTAATCAGATTAAGGCACGTATTTATGGCTTAAATAAAAGAATTTGAAAAACTCTATGAGTTTTGATTGTATTTATATGTGTGAAGTCAAAAAAGATTTATATACATTAAAGAAAAGAAAAGAGGATTATACCATGAGGTGATAAATCTAGAATCTTACCAAAAACAGTTAACTGCGCAGCTTCACTATATCTAACACCAGCCGGATTACGAACGGCACAAGTGAAGTTAGCCTGATCTGCGAGTGTCGCCTGTTTAATTATCAGAGATGAGTCGTGTGCTATAAAATAATTATCATGATTCACATGATCGGCTGATAAATTATGCGGAATTATATCTGAAGAGGTATTATCCGAAAACTGGGCTGAGCCCCGATTATTCGCGTTAATTATTTCGCCGTTCTTTAGCCAAAATAATGTTGGTTTTGGGTCTCCTTCGGGTGGCAAACAAGTAAAACTTGTTTGGGAGTTAAGCGCTACGGACTGGGACAATGGCTCGTTGATGAAGTGCTTGCGCAAAACTGCTTTCATGAACATAAATGAGTGATCAAATAAATATAAGATTATATTAAATGTCTGTAAATAATATGATTATTTTAAATAAAACACAAGACAAGCACTTAAGCAGCATAAGAGACAAATAAAAGACAAATAAAACCAACAAAGGCTTCAAAAGAATTGAAACAACAGAAACAATTGTTATTATGAACTAATGAAATAGGATTAAAAAGGATGACAATGAACAATATTATCAAAGACTGATCCCAGCATTCGCATACATATTACATGCATTTTGCAAAGTTATTATACTTTAAGGGGATTAAATCGATTAGTATTGATTGATGTCAAGCAAGACAAGAGCAGCACTATTGAGGGCTTGGATATAGTGAGAAATGGGACTTCTATTCCTCGTAAGCCTAAGGCTCGGGAAAATACAATAGGAAGCAATACAGAAGTTTGAATGAAAGGGGAATGCAATGAAATGCCGTTACATCAGACGATTAGAGCTACGCTTTGGATCTTTTTTGGATGTTGTGATGAAATGATATAAGTCTGATACAGACAGTAAGTTAGGAGAGCAGAAAGAAAGCGGGAAAAATCAATTACATTAAGTGCATTGAGTTATGTCTGCATTTGACATTGTAATTGATTGACGTTGTAGTGGTGTATTGGCTTTTTCAGCTATTCTCACATTATTCCTAATACCAAAGCGATTCATACGAATAGTAAGAGTATAAAGAGATACCAACAGTAAGAGCATAAAGAGATACAAAACTCAAGACAATAGCCAAGCAAAGCATTGTGAGTAAATATGAACAAAAAGATATCATTGATAATAGAATATGAGACACATTAACTTTCTAACAATAAATGAACAAAGGGGGCAATTAATGAGATGAGGAACTTTCCGAAATGCGTTGAATAAATCGTTAACTATTTAGTCAGTAAGACCTTTATTCTCAAAGTTAATGTTAAGCTCAGAAGGATGTCAGTGAGAAAGATGTGATCAGCATAACGACTGTTAAGTCACTTTAAAGGAAATTAAAACCTATAAAAGTCCATAGAATTGCTGGAGAGCTGTGTTAGTCAATAGTGAAGCTGCAGATATTCGTTAGTGTTAGTAAACGGCACTCTTGGCTGGAAATTAAAATAGTTATAAAGAATAGAATATACTGTAATTTTATTAAGAATAAGCTGACAATAAGTATTGAATAAACAGTTTAGAAACTAGTATTTGATATCATAATCGTACACAAAACTGGAATAAAATTAAGTTTATTAGAAATTTATACTCACATGAAAACAAAATAGAGGCGCGACGACTAATAATTTCTTGATGACCGCCGTAAGCACTACACCAACATTGATATGGAGTCGTATATCCAGCTTTTGCATGTTCTTCAATGTCATGTCTCGTCACTTCCAAATCAAGTTCAATCTGAAATGAAGTTTAAAGAACATGATATGTTAGAGTATACCTGAATTTGATTAATATAGACATTTATGGAGATTAAGCGTACAATTCTGATATATACACATTTATGGAAATTATGCTTACAATTCTGATTCCTGTTTGTGGATCAACATAGTTCTGACCATTTTGTTTACTCTGAATGGATCGCTCATCGCCTGAGTAATAAATTATCAAATGTTTACACACCAAACAACTTCACATTAATTTAAATGCATTAATTGCATGAATTAGTACCAAAGACTTACCAGTATTACAACTAAACCAGGCTTTTAATGCATCCAACGTTTTGCATCTCAGAATTGCAGATTTGCTGCGCACTATAAACGAGTCGCTCGGCTCCTCTTCGAATGATGGACCACTGCTTACACTTTCGCTGTTTATTACATCTGAAATATATATCAAAATAATAAACATGAAAAATGAAGAAAAGCTAAATATCTACTAAGAAATGCTGTTTATTCAGTAGAAAATGTATTATAAGTTGCTTTTTAATAAAAAATGTTTTGTCATGCATTATGTGAGTTTTGAATTATGTTAATTTCAATGTTATTGAATAGAAGCATATCTTCAATATATCATATATAAGTCTTTTCTAAGGTATGCTTCAAATTAAGCCAAAAAGAATTTAATAACTTATGCTGTCAGCATATTATACAAAGTCTATCCCTTATAGTGAAGCTTCTCTCAGCGCATTAATAGAAATATAGTATATCTAATACAGTATTTAGAGTAGGGTTACCAGAACCAGTCAATAGAATTGGACAGATAAAATCAAATGGTCTCCTATGGATTTTTAAAATTATTTTCAGATATTAATAACATTTCTATAATGATTTTAACAATAAATTTTAAATATAAAAATTTTTCAATTTCATGCCTGAGTCCTAAATCAATTTAAGATTAATTTTTACTTTAATTACAACGTTAAAATGCCATAAAAAATTCTCTCTAGTAAGTTATGTAAGTTAACAAAATATTTAATTTCATTTCAATTATTTTCCAATAATCTTTAAAATAATTAATAAATATATTTAAATGTTCTCTTATGTTCTCAAATTTTAAATTCACACAATAGTTAAGATTTTTCAATGGAAAAGTTTTTAGTTAATTATCATTTCTGTACAGTGCAAATGTGTAAATTAAAAAATATTCATTAAGATAATTAGCAGAGAAAGACAAATTAGGTTTAATAAAATTGAACATTATTAAAAATTATTGATTTGATTATTCTCTGATCAAACTTCAAAAACTTCTATAAGGGTTTGTTTACTTATTTCTAATTTAACCTATTTTTAATCTATCTAGCCTTTAATTTAACCTTTATTCTCTCATAATTAGGCTTACAAAGTAATTACTGAATTCATGTAATTGAACTCAATTTAAAATCAGATTAAATCAAGTTATAATGAATTCAATTATTTGATAATTTGCTTGTTATACATTTTAAGATAAGAGGTCTCAACGTCTCTATATTTTATACTAATTTAATATAAAAATCTTAAATTTCGCAGAGTTCAAATTCGGACAAGTGCTCACATACTGTATAGTCGATATATCAATATAAAAAGTTTTTTTTTATAATTATTGAAACTTTTTGAATGAATTTTTGTTCTAAAGTCAGTCTTAAAGTTCAAACATTGTGTTAAAAATGGAAATATATTAAAAATTAAGTTTATGTTTATAGACATAATCTTAAATTCTTAACTCAAACTAATAAATAAAAATGAAAACTACCGAAAATTTTTTTTTTATTGAATAGAATCATATAAATAGACTCTTAAATCAATTTATTATATTATTCCCTAGAAAATATACGAATCAATTGCTGAAAAGAATTATTCAAAATAAATAAATAATAAATAAGTTGAATGGTTTTGACTGTTTTATTGAAATGATTTCTGACTTATTGAAATCTAGAAAATCCATTAAAACCTGACAATAATTTCTTATCTCAAACAGAACCAAACGAAAACATTTAAGTGATAAACATAGAACTTTTATGAACTGAATTATTTTTTCAAATAAGTTTTATTATATTCATTTAATTTTATGTTTATTTAAAGCATATAAATTAGAAATTTCTGTATAAATATATAAATAATGACATCTCTACCATATGCCAGTACAAGGCATCAAATTAACGAATAAATCTTTGAAATATTAAGCAAAACTTCAAATTAAACTCTATTTAGCTATTATTTTAAATAAGCTTTGATAGAGTCTATGATTGAATGGTGTTTTAGATTCCCAATAAGTGAGAGAATATTTCATATCAGAGTCATATAAACTTCAAAGTTTCAAATTTAAGTAATTTAAACTCAGTTTTAAAATGTATTGACATTATTTTTATTAAAAGATTCTAAAAAGATATTTTATGTTTAATGAAACGACTTATTAATATTTAATGCAAAATTATCGATGCGATGATTGAGTGGTTTAACCCATTATTTGATTTGAACATTTGGTCATAATATAAAATGTTTTAATTTATTTCTAAAACTTTTCGCTGCTTTTAATATGATTTTAATGTTCTAATAATACCAAATAACTGAATAACTCAATTATTTCCAAAATAGTCTCTTATGAAAGCAATAATACAATATTTCTATTGAGGCAAATATTTTTGAAAGCATATTATCTCTAAATTAAATCCTTTATTTCATTTCAATGAATCCCCTACACAAACAACAATAGTCAAGAAATATTTCTCGCAAACACAGAGATCTATAAATTTGTTTTATACATATCTGAATGAAAAGAAGTTATTTAATTGAAATAATTGCTGAATATTTTCATCATTATTAAGAGATTTGATAATTAATTTTAAATAAAATATTTAATCTACTATTTATAGGGAGTCAATAAACATTCGCAAGCAGTCAAGTAATACATAATAAAATGCATAATAATTTTGTTTATTTTAAAAAATGTGATATATTTTGTGAAAAATAACTGTGAATAACAATGAATCAAATTCAGCCAAAATCTGGTTCAGAGAATATACATTAACTCACAAGACTTTAAGCTGATTGAAAAAGTAAAATAAAAAAATGCTAAATAGATCAGTACTTGTTTGGAGAAAAAACTTGTTTCGAGTTCTCAGTAGAACTTGTTTCTAAAAAATTCTTTTGTATTCCAATCCATTGAAAAGTGAAAATAAATACCAATCAAAATATAATTTGTACTTTATATTCACTTGACTCAAGTCTTAAGTATTAATTTTATTGAGAATATAACATATTATATTACTCTTATGTAAAGCTTGTTAGAGTTGATAAGCTATTGAGACATATTTGAAAAATTTTAATTGTTTTAATCACTAAATCATTAGCAAATAAAAACAGTGAGAACCCTAAACAGCTTAATAAGTAACGGCAGTTATAAATAATGTATTCGTAATATATTTATATAATGCTATGCTATAAGAAGCGAATCTTTGAAGCAAATTATCTGAGCGCAGCACGACATTAAAGAAATACACAAAAGAACCACAAAAGCAAAACCAAAGTTTCAATAACATTGTGCACAAAAGAAACTTTAGAAGAGATGGTAGAGAACAAGTTTGTAAAGCGAAGTCTATCATCCCTCAAGCGTAAAGTTAACCAAACTCTGAAGAAGGCCTTAAGAAGGCCCACTGGACAGCGGGAGAAAATAAAAATATAAAGAGAGAACATCAAGTTTACAATACTATAACTATATATATCTATAGAGCTAAGTAAAAAGTGAGCTTTACTGAGGGCTCGCAGCTGTGCAGTTGATTTGAGTTATTACTTAAAACTATAAGATTTAATGGACTTAAGTTGGCTGCCCGTCAACCAGAAGGGAGATTTTTGTTCTTGTGGGGAGGCTTGAAACAACGGTTCCGACCATTTTAAGTTGTGCTATGTTGAAAGGAGGGCCGAAAAGGGGCACAAGAAAGGGGCGCAAGAAAGGGAAACACTAATCGCCAGAATTGCATAGCGAAGTAAAGATGCTTAACAGAAATATTGTCAGTTAAATGCTAAGAACACATACAAACAGACTTCAGCGAAACAAAAGCTATCCAAAAATGCTATGCAAAACTAGTTCTGGAGAGTCTAGGGAGGAGGCTGTCGCTCCTTCTTTTCTATGATAATTCTTGATATATAATACACCAATTTATTAAAGTTTAAATAAATACAATACTTCTGTAAACAAAAAAGCATTAGTAAATTAGCAAAGATCTACACATGTACTTAAGAGTTCTCTTAAGCAGTCTCTTTAAATTACATAATAATTACTAATCATTAATGCACTTCATTCTTATTTAAAGCTTACGCTATTTTCAAGTATAAGACGCTTTCGTTTTCTTATTTAAAGTTTGGGCTTAAAGTCATTGTGTTTTGTTGCACATCATTTTTGAAGGCAATATATCATTTACAGTGTAATCGGCTCTATATATAAATTTTAAAAATGCTTCACTCTTAAGTACTTTAAGCTTATCTTTTAAATAAACCAACATTTTTGTTGGTATTTTAATTTTCATGCATTAGCCTTAGGATCAGGTTCAAGCCCGCGAGCTCTCAAGTTTTTATGAGCTTTTACTCCTAATGAATTCTAAGAAAATAAAGACAAAATCTACTTTATATAAACGTAAACTAATTAATGTACTATTGATTCAAATACAAGTTTTAGATCTGATTCATATAAATGACAAAATTAAATCTCTAGACGTTTTTGAACACAACTTTTTCTGCATCAAACTAAAAAGCGGTGAAGCATGAGTAGGCGCCCTAAAAGTGACCCAACCAATACTCGGCAACTCCGGCTTGAAATTACTATAATTATGCCAAAGCAAAGCTGCATCAATACGAATAGTAATGGCAAAAAATGATAGCAATGATGTTCTTTCAAATAGTGCAGTGATGATGATTGCCTTTTTTGAAAGGCAAAGAAGTCAAGGACATCATTATCATCATCACAATTATAGTTTTGAGTTTTCATTTCTTTTAGTCTTATTTTGAACAACAATTTCTATGAGGATTCAAAATTAGACGTTGGGCTCGCATTTGAATTTTGTTATCGTGGTTTCAAATGAGCAAATTTTCATTTATAAACCACTCTAAACAAAAGAACAACCAAAACATCAATTTAAAAAACATATACATTATTCATATTTGAGCTGAAACTAATATTTTTTTCATTTTCTCATCCAAATGATTATGTATTGAATTTCTATTAATAGAAAGCGGAGACAGAAATCTATGAGAAACAGTCGCCACATAATATTTGATAAGAAATGGGGTTCCAATCAGTGCATCGATGCATTTCAAGTCTAACTAAATGGTTAAAGTAATTCTTAACGATCCGAAATAGCAAAAGAAAAATCAAATCAATGTATGAGAGATATGACAGACTAGTATATAAAATGGGACATCAATGGAAAGAAGTGACGAACTAAAAGATAACCGCATCATATGTTATGAATATAGTGATAAATTCAGACTACAATATTCCAGCTTTCACTTTAAGAAAAAACGAATCAGATTTTCGAAACAGAACTACAGTAGAATTGAATTCACGAACTGTTTGGGTATTACTAGTATGGGGTCAAACCATAATTGGCAGAGCATTTATCAGAATATTATATTATTCAGTAAATTGAGATTTAAATCGTGAAATTTCATATTTTTGTGGTTAAACAAACATTTTTTTAATTGTGAAAATGTTTATGAAATGGCTTAAAATTTTAGAGTGTTAGCGAAAGAGATGATATATAAATGAGAATGACTCGCATCGCACCGCACCGCACAAGTCAGCGCAATCTGAAGAGTTCCCACTCATTTGAAGACACTTAAGTTTGTATACAGTAATGAAAAGCATAAATAAGTGAAGAGAATGAGGAGAAAGTCAAACGAATACATAACCATGACTTAAAGCTAAATAAGTGAATAAATTTGAAAAATTTAGTGCCACAGAAGACAAAATTATTTATAAGTGCTTCGATGGAAAATACGCAAAGTCATGCCCATTAACATCAGAAATTAGTTGATAGCATACCATTTTACTAAAAGGATGGAATGGAATACTTGAAGACCAAACATATTTGATATACCAGTGCAGCAGTAATAGAGTTAGTACTTGTACAAGCAGTAGCCCTAAAACTGCTTCATCGTTCATAAATTCATAAAAGTTATGTTAAAGTAAGGAATGAATAGAGAAGAGAGCACTTAAAGATATTGCAAAGAGATAAAAGCCTAAATATATTAAAAGTATAGAGCCCTATGAGAGTATACCCTATGAGAGTATAGGGAGTTAAGAATAGGGAGATTATAATCATTTTTTGGTCTAGCAATCCATCCACCGGATGCACTAATGAATCCCTTTTCTGACTCTATTCAGCATATCTCAGCTCTCATCTTAAGCAAATTTCTTTAAACTGTCCCAACTGAGAACATCCCTGCTCTTCATCTTTGAGCAAAACAAATGACTAAATAATTCGATGTGACACTGCTCTTACACCATTTGAATAAGAATATGAAAAATGTGAATAAGAATATGAAAAATGTGAATAAGAATATGAAATTATTTTAAAGACAGTCAACTGCAGAACACTTTGCAGGGAAGATGTGTTCAGTAAAGAAAGTTTAAAAGCCATGATATAATCAAATACATTCCACTGCCGCAAAGACACTAAAGCTGAGTAACATTACTGTAAACAGTTTATCTTTATAGTGAAAGCAAAGCAGCGCAAAATATTTTAGGAAAGTATGAAAGAGTGATAAGAAGAAGTTTTCCTGAGACAGAAACATAAGAAACATATTGCTGTTAAACAGCACACAAACTTCAACTTAAGAGATTGTATATTATGTTATACTGTATTCCAATAGGGAGTGTAATGCATAGTTCATGTCCTATGTCTCAAGTTTTTTACTAGTCCTATAATCATAGAATAATTGGTAGTGACGAAGACATGCAATTATGAGTGAGGGCAAAATATTTTGTAGTTAGGCTTCAGAATACGGGTGTATTCTATGCAACGATTTTTCTAAGATTAAATGTAATCACAAAAACTAATTATAATAAACATTTTTAAACAATTACCTTAACTAACTCAACACTTTTTCTATGAATAAAGAATGGCTAAAATTTGAAGTTGGTTTGTGTGTCACTAACCTTTATTTGACTGTAAATAAATAAATTGTTGATGTCATTCAAATAAATGCTAAACTATAAAAATCTTAATTGAAAGTTAAGTGCTATAACACTATCTGAGGAGTGGAGCGAAGTGCTGAGTTTTGAGGTGGTGTCAGAAAATTTCCAAAAAATAAAAAATATTAGGGTGGTTTCTGAGGATTTATTAGATATTGCCTTTGAGAATAAAGTTTATATTTTTAAAATTAAATTAAATTCATTCTATGAAATGCAGTGTTTTTAAAAATTTGTAATTAACAAGTAATTAAATTTATTTCAATATAAATTAATTTAATTTGATATAAAGAATAATTTTAAAAATTATTAAAGAGTTAATCTCAAAGACTCATGGTTTCAAAAATTATTGGGGTGGGCCTACCCCTACCCCTACCCCTACCAAAACCATATACCTGTTCCAAGTTGACTATACTAAACATGACATGAGTGTATGTTTGCTTGTTTTAAAAAAATAATACAAAACATTTGTTAAAAACTGATTTATTCTGTGACATGACAAATGGAAGCATTTAAATGAATTTTTGAGTTACTTTATTTACTTCATTAAACAGGATTATAATGAAAAAGTTGTCAAAAGGATTTCAAAGGATTTCAAAAGATTATTGCTATGTTTTAGAACTTTTTTAAACGATTTAATCCTAGGATTGAGTGTTTGGCACAAACTCTTTATTATTGTTATCAATTTTCCTCTTGAATTAAGTTTTCTCATAAAACAATAAAACAGTTTCACGTACTTATAGAATATCATTTTTGTCTGTTTCTGAGTCATTCTTAAGATATTTACTTAAATAAAAACCTAATTTACAACAACAAAAAACAATTCATGCCTAACACTCATTACTAAATTCAAATGATTTATTAGAAGTTTTATGAAAACTTAGATTTTGATCAACTCTAATACTGCTCTAACATAGCAGTGTTGCTATGACTGAATATATAAGACAAATAGAGTGTAATTTAAAGTTTGACATACCGTACGATGCGGTTAATAGGATTACAAAAGTTTCAATCCATAGAACAAAAGTTTTCATTTTACAAACTATTCGTTTTCAATAAATAAAAAGTCCATTTCTGTTGAATAAAACAAAACAAAAATACTTGAAAACTCTTTAATATGTGGAACGTTAGCTCAAACTATAGGCACCTTCTCTTCATCACTGCCATAAACAAACTGAAATACCCTCTGAATACACACAGTCAACACAGTCTTAAAACGACACGAGAAACGAGTGCTAGAGCGATAAGGACATAGGAGATGAGCATGCATAGCTTTTTCCATGAATTATGTTGCGCTCAACCAGCGCTTTGAGAACCCCTCCCAGTAATATAAAGTTATGCTTATATACAACATATGCAAACTATTGGCCAAATATAGGTTATACCCCATAAAACCAAACCCAAAAAATGCAAAACTATGTTAGGCTGAAGTCAGAAACTAAATTACTATGGATCATATTCACTTGGTCAATTCATCTTCTTGCTTTTTAAATTCAAAGCTAAAAATCTGCTAAAATTAAAAAGGAGATATCAACAGCAGCGCCGTAGCCAGCTGTGAAATCAAAGAACCAAACTAGTCTCACCAGAGATTTTTAAGAAATTATTTGAAAGCCTGTTCACACTATCAAAACTTTAAGTTTTTTTACTGAGCACATACCATGAGCTTATAAAAAATAACACTATATCTCCTAATATTTAAATCCTTTGCTTATGACAAACAAACAAAAATCCTGACTACGGCGCTGACTATCAGGTGTACAGGAACTGCTGTTCCTTAGGGCTCAAGTTTCTAGTAGTGAGTCTAAAAGTGATTTCCACCTCCCTTTTGTGAATGTAACGTAATAAGTGAATGATGTTTGATCAGGTTGTGCCCCAAGGCCTGTAAACCAAGTTCAAGAAAGTCTTAATGCATCTCAACCAAAGATAAGGCAAATACCGGCGCCACTGCTCTTTACAAACTGTAATTTAAGAATTTTATCTCATATCTGCATGTGTTTAAAATGTGCACAAATGGAACTCAACTGGTTTCTAGTTTTGCGGCTTTTCTGCGACGAGACTTTTCTACATTTTAAACCTATCAATAGTATTGACTTTAGAATTAAAATTCTTCCCTTTTCTGTTCTTTCTATATAATTGAGAAAAACTAATAAATAACAACACTTAATATGTCCTGTATATCAAACACTAGTATGTTATAAGTTTATCTATTTTTAGATGCTTTAAAATTTAATCTAGTTTGTTTTAATTTTACTCAAATAATAATAATAGAGTTTATTTATATTAAGATTTTGACAGTTTATCGCTGTCTAATAGTTCTTAACTCAGGCTTAAGCCCATGAATTGCTCATTTATTTGCAGTCATGCATTCGAGCATAAGCTACAGCTTTTGAAACATTAACCATAATTTAATATCATAATTATTTTTATTATTTCAAGAGTTTAATGGGTAATCAATCAATTAATAGTGCTATTGAATAAAGTTTACGTAAATTTAATCAAAAACTTAAGTTTGAATCTATTTAAAAATCTTAATAACTTTATATTGTAACTTGTTCAAATATTTTAAACGGAACATTAAAATAATTGTTGAGTCACTTCAATAATTTAAATATTTTTCTAATTCTTATTGATAATTAATGTCTATCATATCTATCAGGAAATCTATCGAAAATTTTCTCCTGTCAATGAATATTTGCCTATTTTCAAAAAATTGTCTCTGAAAACGGTTGAGATTTTGACAACCCTCCACTTTTTTGTACACTCATTCTTGTTCCAACCTTTAAATCTGAATAATTCATAAATCTGTATGAAAATTGATATTTTGTAAAAAAAAAATTAAAGTTTTATTATACAGTATGACATTATTATTGTCAACTTTGAGGTAGTGCTTGTCTATGCACCGACCTGTCCTATTACCAATTGTTTTAGCATATGTAACAAAGTGTCCTTTTCTTGTGATTTACCCTAAAAATTATAATTAAAAGTTCTAAATTTTCAAAAAATTTCTTTCAAATGAGTATTAATTATTTTAAATATTAATGTTGGGTTAAATTAATGCTTCATTCATATGAGTATTTCTCTCAATTAATTATTTACAACACATTTTCCATGTAAAGCAAGAAGTTTACCGACGAGTTATAGTTTAGAGCATGGGTTCCCAAACTATGAATCGCGACCCAAAAGTGGGTCGCGAAATGACTTTATTTAGCATTATGTTCTATGGAAAAATCGAAAAATACCTTAGAAAGTGGGTCGCGACCAAAAAAGTT
>JAUJYT010000318.1:0-21196 GCA_033996565.1 Nanhermannia nana
AAAGGAGAATCGACAAAAATATATTTTAAAAATAGATAAAATTAAGTATTTTCAAGAAAAAAACAACAAAATATGCAAATTGAAAGTTAGTTTATATTAATGCGTATTTCATGATTCGGATAGATTTTAACGATTGCATATCATATGAATTAAGAATGAAAACATGCTTTTTCATAGAATTCACAGCCCTAGTCATTAATGTTGGATCAAAATATTTTATAACAAATAGCACTCAAATTGTTGTCTTCTTAGCTAATTAAGAATATCGGCCTAGTCTTCGTCGATTATGTAAGCTTTCAATTGACAGCACACACAGTATGACACGATTTACCCTCAATTTAAACAGATGTTGTACTCTCGCTGTACTTTACTATTAATGTAATTGTTTAGAGAATAACTATAAAATTATGTGAGATATTAAGTCCTTTACGATCAAAATAATTGTCATTAAATTATATAACGCGAAAACTTTATACCTAAAAAATTAATAGACAAAACACATCAATAGAATAATTACTATTAATTTGAACTGAATTTTATTGATATTTGAAAACTTTTTATTTTACGGCTCAAAAAGTAAAATACTATTCAGTTTTGATTAACGTTAATGAAAGCAAAATACAATTAATTGTATTAAATGATCTTTTTGTATGAGTAATGATAAGGATATAAACATATTTAGTTCGCATTTAATTAAACACAAGCAATTAGTGCTTAATCTGTTTGATGCATATCTAAAATAGTTTGTATACAACTTTTGATACCACCAAAACTGCAAGTTCTCAATGCTTTTGAAAACTCATTCTATTACTTATTCAGTGAAACGCATGAATAGATTTTCTTGTTTTCCAACATATAAGAGAAGAGACATTTGAGTTCTTAGACATGACATTAATAGTTAAATAATTTATAAAAATATCTTTTCCTTAAATTCAATTTTTTGTTGATCTTAAAAATACAGTTTAAATGAATACAGAATTCATATAAAACAAAGTATTCATTATATATATGACTAAAACTCAATTAACTTTAATAATTACAAATTTTATTAAATGCTTTACTTATTAGTCATAAGAACCGGTATTTAAATAACTCGAAGCTTACAATTAGTGAATATAAGCTTTGCATCTATTTTTGTTTGCATAATAATTACTGAATATTAATGAGTTAATCAAATTTAGTACACTGTAAGTCTGTATAACTTTAGTTATTAATCAATATTAATATGTCTTCAATTTTTTGAACCAATCGAGGCTTCAGTTCAAAGTTCTTTCTATTCATATAAAACCAATTCAAACAGACCATTCATAAAATGAGTTATTATTATATTTGTCATCATTTGAGTTCATTTTGCATCAAATGAAAGGCTTTCTCGCAATTGATAACAAAAACTAACCATTCATTGAAATTATGATTTTTTTACAATATGTTAAGATATGGTTAACAGACATACAAATAGCAGGCAAACCAATAGAGCGATATTTGGTATGTTTTCATATTAAATCAATTAATACTTACTGTTAGAGAAGTGGACGAAAGTGAACTCAAAACTAATTTATTTCAATGTTATTAAAGCAATCAAATTGAAAGCGGTTTGCAATTACAGACAGCTGTAATGTTAGACTGCATTCAATTTATACAAACAAAGTCTGACTCATATCTCAAAATTGAATACATTTGTTTATAAATTCTATTTATTTCACATTTTCCTGTAATTCAAATCCAATTATCGATAAACCTTTAAAATGTTTCCATTAATTGAGTCATTAATACAAATGTTGAGCACTTTATGTCTTCAATACTGTCTTAAAGTAGTTATTGATTTAATTATTATTATTATTGAATTATATTTTTAATGCATTTAATATTAATATCAATAATAAAACAGAAATATTTCAATCAATTCTTGTAAATGAGGAATAAGTGGACAAAAAGTTAATCAAAACTTAACTTCACTTTAATAATAAAATATTAGAGAAAACACACAATTAATGACTTAATTAATAACAAATGTTAATAACAATAATAATTATTATAAATAATGTGCAGAAACTCCCATTTGTTAAGTGTATTCATTGAAATATTAAGTAAAACAGTATTTAAAATAAAGCTTTTTGTGCCACAACTCTATGTATAACTACTATATATCTGTTTGAGTATAAGGTTTGCATCTCATCGATGACTACTTTTTACTGTTTATTATTTGTGTAACACTATAGAGAGCAGACATACTGTTTGCCTGCAGTCCAATCACTGAACACTTTGCTATTGAGAGTCTGATTAACATAAACGCGCAATCATTTGACTTCAACATAACTAATTCACTAAATTGATAGTTCACACACTTTTTTGGGGAACATTCTGAAGGATTCTGTTCTAAATATTTACTTTTCCATAGGCATAAAGTTAAACGAAACCATTTTGCGGCCCTGTATTGGGTCAGACTCTAGAGGTCTACTACACTAGCATTTGATGAAAGACTATCTTTTATAAAATCATATTTCTATTGAAACTAATTTTCATTTTTGAGTCAATCAGTCAATCGATTTGATTATTATATAATAATCTCATTTCAATTAAAAAACTCTAATTTTTTTAAACAATAAATTGTTTTGTTTATTAATCAAGAAGTTATGTTTCAATAGAGATATATTTTAAATTCTATTAATATTTAACTCTATTTTAATATATTTTTAATTCAAAAATAAATCAATTATTTACAGAACACAAATAGAATTTCAAAACCAAATAATTAAAACTTTTTACTTTTGCACAAACAATAGTTTAACTGCAGTTTTGAGTTTTTTTTGTGAACGTTTCGAAACATTCTTTCTTTATGAACACATTTGAGACAAATGAAATACAATTAGACTCTTATTTATGTTTTATGTGTACTTATGGTTTTCATTAGCAGAACAGCGAGGAATATCAGACCAGAGATTGTATTGTTTTAAACATTGTTTTATTGTTTATTTGAATAAATCATTTAAACTGATTTTACATTGTGTTGTACACCTACAGTATACAGTATATTGATTTACATTGATTTGTGATCTTTGATACAGCTCTGCCTCAGCTACAAATAGAATTATAGCAATAAACTTGTTCTCAACTAAAATATTGCATAACACGTATAATTAATGAAAACTTAACGAATATTATATACTGCATAATAAATTGAAGCAAATAATAATCATTAAACAGATTTGCTTTCAATTAAACTCTAAAATTCCAAGGAATACAAATTTCTCCGTCGAGTAAAACTGAATAATAGTGAGAAACTCTTAGACGAGAGCCTCGAAAAAATCTTGAAGTTATATCTCTGTTATTGAGTAAGTTTTGACAGCACTCTATCATGAGTTCAGGCATCACATTATCGTCTTTATCAATGGATTCGAGACCTAATGCTGTTAAGCACTCATTTATTATATTGACTTCTTTAGACTTATTATTAGAATATGTTTTCCTCAAAAGCTGTGATTCAGTCATATTTTCAGTGATAAAATCAATCAATAAGAATGCCGGACAAGAAGCAGGAACTATGAACTGACCGGTGGGGGAGAGCATGAGTGGTCCCGATTCACATTCGACCACAAGTTGATACTTATCTAACATTAATGGCCAACTCTTTGGAAATCCGTGTTCTCTATAATATTCGACTAAAGCCGAGGTCAGTTTTTGGAGTTGTTTTATGTATACTTTGACCATAACTGCGGGCCTGAACTTCCTGTGATCTATTTTTATGCCTCGAAGAGCGCCTGAAAGCAATCCCTCAACGATTGGCAGTTTCTCTAAAAATAAGTCAAAACTATGTATATTCCGAATCAATTCGAGCCAATTATGGCGAACGTCTTCTATATTTAGGATCACATGTCCATCAAAATTGACTCCTGTCTGTCGACCAAATACTAGGGTTTTTCCTCTGAGAGCATATAAATCATGACTGTATTGCTCTTTAAGTGTATTAAGACTTTTAAGACATCCTCTGATATGACTTACTCCCCAACCACAGTCCCAAATGAGTTCATTCAAACTGAGCTCATCTTTCAATTGAATGCTTAATCTGTTTAACTCTTCTCTTATTGGTTTACATGCTTTCAAAAGAGAGTTCGCTTTTTCATTGTTTTCTTTCAACCATTCGATTAAGTTTTGGTCACTTTTTCTTCTAATCATATCTTCAATATCTTCAATATTGTTATCTTCGAATTGATTGTCATTTTGCTTATGCTCTTCTCTTTTGACCCAAAATGTGTGTAAATTACTCGAAATGTTATTAAAAGTATTGTTATTATTGTTGTAATTGTTGTCCAGTTTTGGTTGTTTTCCGATCTGATGCAGATATTGAGTCGAAAGTTGACACTGAGATAGTATTCGGTGAACAGTTATGTTTACGTTTTCTCTTTTACATAAATTAATGTCTATTTGTTTCAACTTTTTCTCACTTTCTTCAGACTGTCTCTCATTTTGACTCAAATTCTCATCACTTTTATTGTTTTCGACTCTCATATAAAAAGTGATTTTCGTATCATTTGTTTGTTTTCTTTCAATAAGTTTTTCGATATAAGCGTTCAGTCGTTTGAGTGAGTCTTCATTCGTGTCCTTCTCTTTCGGGTATTTCCAGAACCGGTCCGGATGTACGACAAAGAAGAATGGCCTCAAAGCTGTGGCCACTTCTGCAGAGGTCAGCAATTGATTCATTTGATTGAAGACATGGTTTGAATGTATTTTACGTACAGAACAACTCATTGTTCTTTGAATTACAGCCAAAAGTCGAGTCATTTCTTAACTAATGTTCATTTGATTTTAATTCAAAAATATATTAATTGTTTTGAACCAAAACTTCTCTGTTTTTATCATTTGTTTACATATTATTTATTTAATAAATTATTTGTTTACAAAACAGACAAACATATGATATGCGCAGTAATGCTGTTATGCTTTCAATGCAAGCCATGACGTAATACTCAATACTTTCTCTTTTCAATCGTTTTCAATGACAGACTCTTATTCAACAAAACATACAAAGCTATCACTTATATAACAATTGCACTGAGAGATAAGCAAAAGTATCCAAAATTTTGTAGCTCCTCAAGGGGTTCAGGGGGTGATTTTGAAAATTTTAAAAATTGAAGCGGGAGGTAAAGGAATGGGTTTTCAATTACAATTTTATCACAAATATGTTACCCAACAATTAATAAGATTTCATGTATTATTAGGACAATTGAGGGTCTAGAGCCAGGGCAACTTTGAGGAGCCCTGGGGGTGCATAACACCCACATACCACACACATACCACCATTTAGTCTGCTTATACGCTATGATACTCCATGTTTGTGCAGTTGGAATAGCAGTTAATTTTCGTTTCGTTTTATAATAAACTTATAAACTCTTTTTTATTACATATAATTAGTTATTTGTTTTAAAACTTCATTTAAATTATATAATTTTGATTATAAGATCTCATAATAATAATGGAGCTTAAGGTCAAGTTCATAGACGTGATCCCCAATCAACTTATCTTAAAACATATTTTCTTAAGAGTTTTAATATCTATAAAAGAATTTTATGGAAACGTCAAGAGAAAAGTTTGTCTCAAAGTCTTGGTTCATATCAATCGATATCAATAATATAGAAACTGATAGTTTGACAAATACTCGAGACATAGATAAAGCTTATGTTGAAACAAATATTTGAAATTGATTTGTGAAATAATAAAGTTTTCCTAAAGTAGTGCCACTACAGGCACAAGCAATACTCTGGGTTACAGCATAGAAAAGTCTAATGATTATGCTATTGCACAACATTTTATAAAAAGTAAATCACATTTTACTAAAAATAGACAAAAAACAAAATACAAATAACATCTTATTCTTTTGCACAACACAAAGTTCAGGAACAGTGTAGTTGTACTCAACGATACTTAAGACCACTTAATAAAAATCTTCATACGTTATATTTCTATTTAAAGTCGCAAATGAACTATTGTCGGTGTTAACAGTTTGGGATTTTTTATCTATTTTGTCAAAATTGTATGACTGGTGTCGATCATAGCCATAACTGAAAGCAAATCTAAAGTCTGGTGCTCTGTCTGACCGCTTTCCGGCAGACTTTAGGCACTGTTTTAAGCTCAAGCACAAATATTTTGCTTTACAACTACTCAAAGCTAAGATATAAGTCTTTGGAGAATAACAAACAGACCTTATCTAAGCATTAAATCGGAGAAGAGTCAAATATAAGTTACTATTTATAATAAGAATGCTTTACAATTGATAACTCAAAAAGTCTCGTAATTGAAGTTATTTTTAAAACTTTTTATTTTCAACAAAATCATTGACAGTTCAATATATCACATAACAAATCGCTGAAATGCGAATTACTTTTATATACAATGAGATAAATGACATAATAATGATATTAATTATAAAAGTATTATTTATATTATAACTATATTTTAATTGATGGCTTAGTAGTGAATGAGTCAAATGCTAATCAATGCTAATCAACGTTTGACAATCATTTGAGACGAGTTGTAAGATTCAAATCTTATCAGAAACACTAAATTCCTATCTTATCAGTCCTTTTACATAAGTATTCGCAGGTTTGTCAACAAACTCAAGCACTATATCCGTATAATGTTTGAATCAAAATAAGTTTTCAAATCTAAATATTTGTTAATCAATTGTGAAATGTCATGATTTCTATTTGTAATCTATAAAAAAATATAATTTAAATATATTTCTCGTCTAAAACTTAGTTAAAATATTGGTTTTGCACTTATATTGCTATCAAATAAGACAAACAAAATAAAAATTAAATATTTCTGATAATATTTCTGTCTTTCAAATTGTCAAATAAAATGATGAAAAAATTCCATTTCCCTAATAAAAGATCACAGATTTTAAAAAAGATGTCTTCACACAACTTAATAGTTGCATAAAAGCGCAAGCATTTCATTATAATTATTTAGAAGATAATAGTTTGAACACATTTTATTACATTAGGCACAAGTTGTGGTGGTTGTCATCACTCATTCAACAGCGAAACCACACGTCTCTTCAATAGCTTGAGTCAGCTTTTCGTATAACTTTTCATAGCTTTCATACGGAGGTATATCTATGCGATTGAAACAAGTGTGAGCTTTGGGCAGATTAACAGTGTCCGCATCTATCAAATGAATGGTGAAATGTCGCGGACCCGCAGCACCAGTAGAGCCCTGAAGTGCTTTGAAACCTATTAAAAAACGTTATTTAATAACAATTTAATTAATATAATGTATAACTCAAAGCAAACCTTGCAAAGGGACGCGTGAGCTTCCGGTTACAAATTGCAAGAGTCGGGCTCTTCTCTCTTCTCCGTAATGTTCTACTGCCCGCCAAAACCATTTAACTATATTTGACTCTGCGTTGCAGTGTTTGAGTCGAGTGTTGGCCTTCCAGTCTTCGAGATCTATTTTACCCAAACCTCCGATGACGAGCTGTTTTCCAATATTAAATCAATTTTATCATTAATATCATTAATATTAAAATAAAAGGTAAAACTATATGTTTGAGTCAATATTTACTTCAAGTTCTTTTTCGTCGAATTGATTCAACAGGTTTTGAGGGACGAGTTCACTGAATCCTTTATGCAATGCTTGAAATTGTTGTTCTATTCCATGAGTAAATCTAAAGTTGACATAAAGGCGAACGTATTCTTTTTTATTTTCTTCTGTCACTTGAATATCTCTTCCATTTGGCTTTAATTCCTGAACCTGTAACTGACCGAACGAGTCGTGATTAACAGCAAACGTCATATCAAACACATTCGTAATGTCATTATCCCTACGAAAAAATGATTATTAATAGAATGCAAAATAATAAATGATATAGCAATCACTCACAGCATCCAACACAGACTTCTGTGCAATTCTGGGTCAACCACTTCTATATCATCTAAATTTATTGGTTTATTTAATAACATTTTATAAAAAGGAAGCGTAAAACCGCCGTCAATATAGTGTCCGTGAAATACTGCTAAACCGATTACCCGTCCGACGAAATGAAAGTATGATAAATGTTCCTAAAATCACAATTTTTTAAAAATAAATATTGAATTTATATTAATTAATAAAGAAAATGAGATTTTATATGACATACAGGATTGACAGCAGAATCAGGATTGATCTGAAGCGTATAGATATCATCCCTCGTATACTGAAAGAGCCCGTAATACGGATTTAACATTTCATGTGAGAGCAAATACAACCACTCGCGCGCAACTCCTCCGTAATCGAGTCCTTCTTCTCCTCTGAATTTAATCATAAGTCGTTTACGAAGATCTTTAGGTCTCATTTTGAGAATAGCTCTGTACGACTCTTCGAATATGTCCTGTCGCGAGACCTCAAGACGGCAATGACCAGACTGTGGCTGAAATGTCTGCAATTCCTGCCTTAAGGCACTCATTTTCTGAACTAGATTTCTGCGTTGCATTTGACAGCTATTTATGTACTCGTGATTATTGCCTATATTATGACTTATTTTCTTATTTTCATCATTCACTGTATTACTTCTACTCGATCTTGTGCTGTATTACAAAATCAATTTATATGAAAATAAAGATAATGCATAACAATATTTGATTGACTCAAATCATTCAATTACTACAAATATTATTAAAAAAACTTATAAAAGAGGAGAAACTTCCAAAATATTTGGTTTATTTTAAAAATTTGAGCCAAACTTAAAACAAAGACTTTCAAACAGCAAATAAGACTCACTTTAATAAATTTTGAAGCATTAATGAGTTGGCAACGAGTCGCGGATCAGTGAATTGTGTGGTGCGGTTATTGTGGTCGACATAATACTGTCTTCCACTTTGTGTTTGTCTGATTTCCCAACCATTAAGAAGCGGGCCAATGAGTTCATCCAAATTGATTCCCTGTTGTATCAATTCTCGGGGCACTCTCGGGTCGTGCCAAGTGGACACTCCAGACTCCAACTGATAGAAGTAGACCTGACCCTGAGGTGTTGTCCGCATTTCATAACCTTCTGGCAAATCATTAATATTAGTAGAGTTGGCGTTATTTGAGTTGGAATTTGTACACAATTCAGGTGGAGATTGAGTCGGAGTTTGTGTTTGTGATCGGCTTTGAGTTTGATTGCCATTTGATGTTGAGCTCGTGGCAGTCAATACGGCCTCATGTAGTTGATTACGGGCTAAATAGTTTCGATGTCTCGTAGATCTCCTTTGATGTGATCTCACTGTAGATAATTCACTATTATTACTATTATTACTATTGTGTCCGTTCGACCCATTGTTCGAACTGTTATTGTTTGCATTTAAATGTTGCTGTTGTTGAACATTATGATTGTTTCGACGCGAGTCTAATAAAGTAGAATTTGTTGGTTTATCCCATTGTGTGGCTCTCGCCTCATGATTCACATAATAAACCCGACCCGAAGACGTCCGACACTCAGTCCAACCGTCGGGCAGATCATCGTTATTGAGAATACAATTCTGCGAATGAGCGCTAGAACTGCCAGAATCAGAAATGACCACATTCTGAAGCCGACCCCCACCCGCACGATTGCCGTCTCGTGAAAGCAAACTAATCACTATTTGACCCCTAACTATATCTTGATCTTCATCACGAAATTTGTGCAAATCAAGCCTTTGGTCTATCAAAACAATCGTTTAAAAGTCTATTAATTTAATTTATAGTGTATTCAAATTTCTAACTAATTATTAATAAAGTCTTTAATGTAATGTTTAAACAGATATTTTAGAGTTAAGCTATTTATAAACTATGTCACTATCGCTTACACTGTATTTGCAGTGAATATTAGTATAAAAATAAAGTAAGATTTCATATTGAGCTTTAAGTTGCTGTACATCTTATCTAATAGTGAAGATTTCTAACTCATGTCTAGAAATCTATGAGTAATTCCTAATTTAACTCAAACAGATGTATTGCATGATAAGAGTTTGTTAACTAAATATGACTTATGTTTTTCTATGAAAGGAAATAAAAATAATTCATTTATATTGCTGACAATCGATAGTTTATTTCATTGTCAAGTTTTTGTTCTTTCAACTGACAGTAATTGCAATTTTTGTAATCATAATAAAAACTTAGTTTTAAGCGCTGTTTATGTCACGCAATTTCTAGACAAAAGGCATTTTTTTGTATAAAATTTAATAAATTTCCTACTAATTCAAAACAATACAGGTTTGCGGTAATTATCGAAACAATGACTGTTACGAGAGTTTAATGGCACGAATTTGTGATTTAGCTCTCAATCAATTTTTGAGTGTTGCCCAGAAATGAGTCTTTAATTCTAAGCATTAGAATATTTGTCTGTAATGACTCTGCAATTAAGTAAATTCTTTGCAAAGCAGAGACTTATTAAAGGCATTTCAGTTTTAATTATTTTAAAAGTCTATAATTTATGGACTTTTTATCTGTCACATAATCATAATTACACTTACAGTTTAATGATTTTCTGATTTTATGAGTAAATAAATAAATTCTCTATTTTCGAAATGACTTTAAAAGAAATCTGAAATAACAAAAACATAACTCAAGTCAAAGCAACTTAACTCAAGTAAATAGTGATATGAGAACATAGAAAATATTATAGTATATAATTATCATGTAATGCAAGGTTAAGATTGAATAACTCGCACATCATATGTAAATAAGAAAACAAACTATTAATGATTTGGGAGTCAAAGAGTGAGTGACATTATTATAATATAACATATATAAAAGTGCAATAAAGTAAAGACATAGAAGCCTTACATCCCGTATCCTTTAAGCTTTGAATAGCGTTTGGCATAATTTTGACACATCCTAAAAAGCCTGCGCCTTGTTTTTTGTGGACTTTCTTCTGGTTCCAAATACTTATTGTGACGGAATCTGATTTTCCGACATAGCTATCAATTAAACGCAAAAATAGATTTCATTTAATTTAAGCACAAATTAAAAAATGAGTCATTAGTTAAAAATAGCACTAAATGTGTGATGTCTTACAGATCATAGTGTTTGTTCCACTTCGGACTCAATGTGTCTTTGGAGGCATCGGTTGAATGGCACTGACCCGAGCCGTCGACACTTATCTTACAGAACGGGTCCGGAAGGCCTTTAATATTGATTTAAAATAACATTAAGTTATTATACATAATAAATATTGAATAAGTCATAAGTATTACGAAACCAAATATTGAACACAGTTATGCATTGAATGCAAAACTATCTAAACATGCAGTATATAAATGTCTACAAAACACTAATATATATATAGTTATTATGATTAATACATAATAAATATTCAAGAGTTAAGTTACATAACAATTATGATAATTAGCTTTCAATATAAGTTTCAATTAATTAATTAATAACTTAAACACTTACTAAAAAAGTCTCGTTTTACCAGATTTTTAGCGCACAATACTATCGGTTTGAATAGAAATAGAAATAATTACTTATTATTATAATACATAAAATGACAACAATTAATGATAACTAACTCGTGAGTCGTATTTTCATCGCACCGTTCCTTCGATTTGTTGGTTGTGTTGCCATTGCTTTACATTAACAAACAGTTTCTTTTCTTTTTTTTCCTAAATTTTAATCTAATTTTTGTATAAATTATGTTAAATATTAAGAGATTTAAAAAAATCAATTTTTTCCTATAATAACATCTTTATGTAAAAAGTGTTTTTCAATTGAATCTAAAATAATGAGAGAAAGAGAAAAAATGTTAAGTATTTGTATTATTGAGTATTCATTTATAGGACTGAAGAGGAAAACAAAGAATATTTGTTGACAAATACCATCACTAAAGACAGTGTTTAGTCAATAAATTTTAGTGTAATAATGGTCTCAGACTTACCTTATTTTGAGTCTAAATATATTATTAAATAAATTAGTTTTCACTCAAACCTTAAAAACTTTATAGTCTTTTAAGTAATGATTAAACAAATGACTGAATATAGAAAAACATAGGAATGAGTCGAGAGATGAGTGAATCGATATTTAAGGTGTGATTCGAAGAGGAGATGCTCTCAAATGAATTGATAAACAATGAGAAAAAGTTGTCAGACTTGAAGTTCAGCCATATTTTGCCGTAATTTTTCACAACTGTACTGAACTGTACTCAACACTATTGACTGCATGCATGCGTCGGAGACAAACACAGTCCAGACATGACGTTAGCGCTAACACTATTTCTACTGTATTTCACTTTTTCTGGAAAACACTTCTACAGTATTTGATATTTTTATTAAAGCAGTCTTTTAAGCACTTTTAAGCACTTCTCTTACAGCTCTTACAGCCTGTTCTTAAATAACTGGAATACAGTACCGCTTAAGTTATTCAATATTTTCATATAATCTCTACTTTTTTTAATAGAAAAACTTTTTCTTTCATTAAAGCTTTAAATCTATTCTTTTAGTAAAACAAAAATTTTTATTTTTTATCAAAAGATAAGTAAATTAAGAAACTTTTGAAAACTTGTGTAAACATTCATTCATTATAAATAAGTTAATAAATAAGTGCTTATTATTGGCAATGTTTTCAAAATTTCATTAAAACCTTTCTAACAATCGATAACTTTCTAAGAAAATAATTTTGAAAACATTTTAAGTGTTTTATTATCTTTGAGAATAATTTGTGAACCAATTAAAGGCCAAATCCAAGTAATAAAAGGTTAGGTTTATATGATATGCCCATACGTGAGACAGGATTGCAGTCTGTGCAGACATCAGACATAGAACCTTCATTAAGTCTTATGCCATATATAAATATAAATATACGATATTATTGTCAAAGTTCGTTCAATATTTACATAACTATATGAAAACACTATGAATAGACTTTTTGTTGCTAAACAATTATCATTAATAATGCTTTGATTGAATAATTTTGTGTAATTATTTGCATAAAGTTTGCAATGCGTTTGCATTAAAGTTAATGACTTTCACAATCAGTTTCTTTAAAATATTTCTCATTCATTACACGTTTGAAAATAAAATGTTTATTCATTATAAAAACTAAATTTCTCTTGAATTCTATTCAAGTATTTGAGCCTTGCTTTCAATGTTTATTTAATAAATTTCTTTTAATTGAAAAGCTGAGTTAAACTATTGTAGTCTCATTTCACAGCTATTAATAATGTTATTTGGGTTCTATTTTTGGTTCAAAATAAGTCATTTGTCAAGTTTACTAAGACTTAATTTGAGTCAATTAAAATATTTGTCAGCTTTAGTCTCTTATGGTCTCAAATTAATTCTGTTTTGACTGAAATACAAATATTTAATTAAAGTTAATGCGAAATAAATACCATAGAATAGAAGTTACTGTTAGAGCTGTTAAGTAGAGAGAGAGAGAGAGAGAGAGAGAGAGAGAGAGAGAGAGAGATGCACCAAAACAAGTTAAGCTCAAGTGTGCAGCTTTTGATCTTATGCGACGAAGACGTCATTTTTAAGTTACTTTCTATTAGTATTAGAAAAGCCTCCGAGAACTTCAGCCTTTGAAAAGCGAAAAATAATTTTCTTTTCCAAATCCAAAGAAAAGACAAATCAAAATTAAAAACGAAACAACACTACTTTCTATTTAAATAACCTAAAAGTTATATTTTTATTTATAAATTAAGAAATATTAATTAGACTTTTGTAAGATTATCTAATGTTTTGAGACAAATGAGATGAGGCAAAAAACATAAAATTTCATCATTTTGCACAACTTTATTATTATAATAAAAATGAAGAAATGAAGTCACCCTATGTGTCTTCAATCACATGAAAATTATTTGCACTGTTCATTTGGCAAATTGAATTTTCACCCTTATTATAGCAATATTTGATTTTAGCAAATGATGTTTAAAGCACCGGTATCTTTATGGGTTATATAATGATAAAGAGTTCGGATTATAGCAAAACCGTGATTATAACTAGTGATCAAAATAGGCTCAGGCTAAGCCCAGGCTAGCCTATGCTTGACTTGAGAACCTTTTCGAGCCTACAGGCTCAGACTCTAGGTTCAGGCTATTGAGCCTCAAAATTTCTCACAAAATTTCTTACTAAGCTATGAAATAATAAGTTGTTTTACTTTCAAAGTTTATTGATACAAAAATACTTTTCCCAGAAAAACTTATCAACACTTTTCTTATGTTTCATTTCAAGTACTGTAATTCAAAATTTTACTTTAATTTTAGTCAAAATAGGCTCAGGCTGAGCCTGGGCTAGCCTAGGCACAAAGCTCGGTTTGAGAGCCTTTTCGAGCCTATTTTGTTCATTAATTAATAACAATAGATTCCTAAAGCACGTAATATGTAATGATGTCTATAGGCTGGAAAGGCATAGAGCCTGAGCCTGGGTTTAAAAGCCGGAGCCTGAACATCCAGTTACCAATAAATTGTTAAATGGGCGACAGTGTAAAAATTGAAGATTATATTTTTAAAATTGTTACAGAACTACACTTCAATTAATGAATTTTTATGGGCTAAAGCAATAGCTGATTATGTCAGTGACTTATAAAAAGCGTTTTTTATATAACGGTATAAAAGTAAGAAATAAATACTAACAAAATACAAATAAAATTAATAATCAAAGATAAGCAAAAGTACAGGCAATATAAAAATTATACTTATATGAAATAAAAACTCAAACAATGAAGTTACTGTGCATCCACGGCAAGTTTCGCATACAGGTTCTTTAGACTCTACAGTATTAACCTCGAGCCTGAGCCACGCGAGCCCAGACTCGAAAACCTTAGAGCCTGAGCCTCAGACTCAAAAAAAAGTACCCTCGAGCCGAGCACTAAAACAAAGCTCTGCCACAGTTTTGTTTATATAAATAATTTAACTGAAAACATGTGAATTTGTAACTATTTTTAAATGAAAATAAACAAAATTGATTAAAACTTAAAGTCAAAGCTATAAAACAGTTGACCTCAAACTAGTGACATTTCGCTTTCAAGTTTTTTTTATTTCGACTGTATTTCTATTTTAATTATGTGAAAATTCATTTCGATTTCAATTTCGAAAAGCGAAACATCACTGTCTCAAACCCCTCAAACCCCTCAAACTTCTCTCTTAACCTTTGCTTAATGCTAATAATGCAAAAGTGAATCATTTGTAGTGATGAAGGCTTGCAGTTTAGCAGCAGAAACATTGTCCACATATTCCACTGCTTGTGGTCTCAAAGTTGTGAAAAAGTAAGAATTAAATTCATTTATTGTAAATTGTGTTCTCATAACTACAAAAACTTATATTAAATGTTTAATTTAATTTTTTTACATAAAAGTAATATTTATTTAATTTTCGAACTTTTAGGGGTTTCTAAAGTTTAAATTAAACATAACTTTATTTTTGAACATAACTTAGTTTTTGGTTAAACTGAAGGCACGTGTTATTCAATGTATTTGTGAATTAAATGATTTTAATAAACAATAAATAATTTTAATAATAATTAATAAGTTATGTATTTAATGTACTATTTGGACAGTGAGGGAAAACGTGTTTACACTATGTCTAAAGTGGACCCAAACGGAAGTCCGACATTCTCTGCACATCCGGGTATATGTCTTATTATTTATCAATAATTAAACTCATTATTAACTTAATTATAATTGAATTGATTGACGAACAGCTCGTTTTTCACCCGAAGACAAATACTCGAGAGAAAGAATTACAATAAAACGCAGATTTGGTTTACTTCCGACCCAACAACTCAAACAAGTCATGTAATGAATCGTTTGGTCAATCACTCTATCAATTCATTCAAATGTCAATTATTAATAATTTTGTAAAACTATTGCTTTAAAAATATTGGTTTTTGTTTACAATTAATTATATCTTAAAAATAAAGTTTAAAATCAATTGATTTGAAAAAATGGCAGAATTTCCTGATTTAGGCGAACAATGCTTTGAATGTAAAACTTTAGGTGAGAATAAGTCTTAGGATTTAATTGAATTGATGTTTATCCATATTAAGACTCAATCAAATTTTCAGATTTTCTTCCATTGATTTGTCACTTCTGTAAAGCTATCTTTTGGTACGTTTTAGTGTTCATTCAATTTAAAACTATTTAATGATTATTTCAAATATTTTTAATCCAAAGCAAAGCTCATCATTCAGTTGATGCCCACAATTGTCCCGATTATGCCAAACAAAGAACTGATAACTCATCAAATAGTTCTCAATTGCAGTCAATTCTTGGCAAATGTTGTTTTTGCCAGAATTCAGTGCCAGATATAGAGCTCGTATTGTGTGACAAATGCAGTGATAAGTATTGTTTACCTCATAGACACCCAGATTCACATCATTGCAATCAAACCAATGTAATCAAAAAGTCGACAGAAACACAATCAACGAAAAAAGTGTTCACCAGTTCGGCGCCTAATATAAAAGGTGCCAAAAACGAGTCTTTGGCCCGAAAAGTAGCGCTCATGAAACTCAAACAAACTGCTGTTGGGAACAGTTCTATACCTATGACTGAACGCTTGTATTTTAGTATATCTTATCAGAAAGATTCACAAATTGATAATTTTGAATCAAAGAATATTTTTGTCAGCAAAGAGTGGTCTGTTGGCAAATGTGTCGATTGGTTGGCCAATCAGTTTGGCTTAACTAATAATAATAATAATCCATTACTGCCTAAGCTAGTGATTTGTGCAAACGATGCAAACAGTGATAATTGCGAACCATTTTCATTTTCATTGACTTTAAAAGATTTAGAAAATGAAAGTCGTATTCAAAGCGGTGACAAACTGTTGCTTAAATATGTTCAATAAATAAATACAATTAACTTTTTTAACAATAATTTTTAAATTTAAGTCAATTTTGATAGACTACTGATTACAGTACTATATATACGCCCCATATCTGCTAAATTAGTGACTCTTGAAGTTAACTATTGTCGGGCTGTATCGCGATATTCAATTTTGCATTAGCCCTAAGATTAGACGACAAACTGATAAAAGATAATTATAAATGTATTGTTTAATAATTGATTGAATAAATAAAACTACAGAACTTTTACTACTACACAATTTTAATAAAGATTTTGTGCTTACAGTTATTTAATTGACGATTAATAGAAAAATATTTATTAAAACTTTTAACAATTATAATGAAAGTAATAATAAATTGTTTTATTCATAATTGAAATACTTTCTCCATTAAGAGCCACTTTTCTCCTGGTTTTGCGAATGGAAGGGCTTTTTGGTATTTCCACTGAAAATAGAGAGAAAAGTGAAACAAGAAATAAATTATTAAGAATTGTTACCATTAGTTGTTCCCATTCTTGCACTTTAGCGTTATTCGCATCCATTTTTGCCTTGTTTTCAAAGGTAAACTCATCCTTAGTCTCCATAATCATAAATAAACGATTACTTATGCGATAGATTTCCATATTTACGATTCCGGAGTCAGTTATACTCTTTTTAATCTCAGGCCAAACATTCTGATGGTATTTCTCGTACTCTTTAATCAAGTTTTCGTCGTCTTGCAAGTCTAGAGCCAAACAAAATTTCTTCATTTTTCAAATTATTTACTCAATTCAGAGCTAAATTCTATTGGAATGAAAAGAATTCAAACAATTAATTAATTAATTATAATGTAATCAATAATCAGAAAGTTCTGAACTAGAATTCAAGGCGTTATAAAAGTTAATCAAAACCTTTTTATTTTATACCAAAGCCTCAAAAGTGTGACGCAGTCGTAGAGCTGTAGAGCTGTATGTCATAGACTTTATTTGATTGAAAACATTTCAAACAAAACACTTGCGATTAATCAATAGAAAAGATAAACAAATAATTGTGTTTCAGTCCAAAAGTCATGCAATCATTTATCGCCTCTTTTTGTGTTAAAAATTTTGTATAATTTTTAAAATAATATTAAATGTTGTCTGAAATTATCTGAATTTTGATGAAATGTCGAAAACATTTGAGGAACAGATTTTGCGTAAGTCTTAAAACAATTTCTCAAATGATTTACAAAAAAAAATGAATAAACATTTAATTAAACTGTTATTTGAATTAAAGGTGAAGTGAATGAGAATGTATTGAAACGTTTCGGGCGTTTTGTGGATGAGTTCAACAGAGAATTGTCAGCGATTCACAGCAATAATGTAAAAGAAATGAATGCAACGCTAGAAATGCCGTATAATATGCCGTCAATAGATTGCTCACAAGTCAGAGAAAGGACTGATTTAATAGAATTGCTTCAGACGTGCGGTAATATGCAGTTGAATAAAGTGATGCTCGTCTTCGCTTCGCTCACGCAAGAAATGGATTACTTGTCACGAATCGGTTCCCAACGATTCTGTGATCCGCTGATACTCTATGGCGAGGGAATAGTCGACGGACACAACGAAGAGTTGTCTGCGATCGCTAAAGTGTTGCCATTACTGCACGACTTGTCTTCTTATATCTCTCATTGTTATAAAGTTGTCACTAATGTTATCGAACAAATCAATGCATTGGTCTATATTTCAAATATACCGGTGAAGAAAGGGCTGCCAAACGCTCACAAAGAGCTAATACCAGACCTGAATCCTAACGTCAGGTTTGATGTGGTCTATGAATCGATCGCTCGATTAGCCGTCACTTTAATAAATTTGGACGAAATCATCGCCAATCAGATGAGTTTAAAACGAGATTTTGTAAATTACAAGCGTATTATTGAATTGGTTTCCGCCAATTCAGCCAAGTTTGGCGTTCAAAACGAAACCATTAAAGTAAAGACACTGTTTAAGCTGATCAGTAAAATAGAAAAAGAACTCATTGATGGCGAGGGAATCTTCAAGGGGTATATCGACGCCATGGCTAATGCCGCCAATGGAAGTGCTTCTAAAAACATTCAAATGGCTGAACAATTCGCTAATTTTATTAGAATTTCTTGCGCTGAGTTTGAACTTTCAAATGAACTGATCACTGATCGTAAATGGCTTTCGATTAATGCTATTTTCGTGGTCTATGTTTGGCTTTTTAAAAGAGAAGATAAAAGACTGTATAAAACAATAAGTGATTGTCAAAAGAAGATTGGCTTCTATTTGTGTCATTTGAAGGGAAATTGTCCTATAATTGCAGATAAATTTCTGGCTAATTATTTGCCGCGTTCTATGATTGATAAGAAAGTGATTGAGAGCTTCACTATTCAACGCGACCTTATTTTAAAACAAAATTTTGACCGAGAAGTAAAACTTTTAAATATGAAAGTAACCAATTGGATGGTTCGCTTTGAAGAATATATCAGTGATAGCAATGATTTGAGCGCCAACTTAATTGAGACTCTAACCAAACAGCAAGAAGTGATTGAAGAAGGACTTGAAAATGCAAGACTTACTTCATGCCTTATCAAGAATTGCATTGCACTTCATCTGCAAAGCGGTCGCGCAATGGCTAAAAACGATTTGTTAGCCATTTGTAAAGCTATTTGTTTGTTAAAAGGAATTGATCTCTTGTTCACTCGTAAAAAGGGTATTATTATTCAAGTGTTAAAACATTTGGCACAATATAATTGCTGTATGGTTTTGAAAATGTTGAGCATCGCTAAGGCTAAACTTATGGCTGATGTAAAAAAGTATTCAGAGAAGAGACTCGACTTGTTATCTGCTGTAATACTTGCGTGTAATTGTCTGAATGGTCCCATTCTTACTGATCAGAGAAGAATTTTAACTTCTCTTTGTTTGGCTTCTATTTCACAATCGTTTAGTAGTGAAGATCTGCTAAAAATTTTCACATTAACGAAGAAATTAGATTTCTTTACAAAAGTTGACGTTTTGTTAGAAAACTGGACTAACTGTGAATTTCTATATTTCAATCGCGCTGTTCTCGGAATTTATTTCAATAATTTCTATGAAAACGAAGCGTCGAATGTTCACGAATTGAGACATTTCTTTAGCGCTTTGTCTGATTCTTTGCCTTTCATTAATAAATGTAAAGACGACGAGAAAAGACAACTTCTATTAAAACAATTCGAAAAAGAAACGTACGAACAGTTTAAAACTGAATTTCTTGATAGGATTTGCACTGAATTTGAGACTGAATTGAGATTACAAATACACTCAGATCTTCAACTCGACGACCAGAGCCCTTTCAAAAGACATTTACATGATTTCAGTGCTTTATTAGCTTCAGAACCGATCCGTTTTGGCGACAAATTTATTTCTATTAAGATATACGTTGAGGGCTATCTCAATGAAATGGCTTACAATCTGACCACTATAGCACTCCATGACTGGAAAACCTATGAATCAATGCTTAATTTGGCAAAAACTAAATACGGTCTCGAGTTTGTGAGGTCTCAACTTCCGACCCAAACCTTAGAGCAAGGCTTAGATGTTCTCGAAATAACGCGTAATATTCATGTGTTTGTTTCGAGATATTTATATAATTTAAATAATCAAATGTTTATCGAAAGGTCTTCTAATAATAAGCACTTGAATGTGCTGTTAATAAGACACGTCGCGAATTCCATACAAACTCATGGGTTTGGTATTATAAACACGACAGTCAACTTCACGTATCAGTTTTTACGCAAAAAGTTTTATATTTTCTCACAATTTCTATACGAAGAACACATTAAATCGCGATTAATCAAAGACTTGAGATATTTTCGTGAATCTAAATCTACTAAATTTCCTTTCGAGAGAGCAGAAAAACTGGTGAAAGGCATTCGAAAGCTCGGTCTCACACCTGATGGTATGTCATATTTGGACCAATTTAGACAATTGATTAGTCAAATCGGAAATGTATTGGGATTCGTCAGAATGTTAAGGAGTGGTGCACTCCATTGCAGCTCTAATTCAGTCAATTTTGTGCCAGATTTGGATGACTTGACAGAAGTTTCATTTGAAAGTATGACCGCTGAAGAATCGTTAAGCGCGGACACAATCGTTGCCGCGCAGAATTTGGACGCAATTCTATCGACTTTGAATAGAAATTTCACGGAATCGACAGATTATTTCAAGCTATTGGTCGATGTGTTCGCATCAATATTTCGCGACACAAAGAACTATCATTTGAAGAATTTTTACGCAATACTGCCCGCAACAACTTATAACTTTGTTGAACATTCAATTATAAGTAAAGAGAAGATGACGCGTAAGAACAAAGTGGGCGCCTCTTTCACAGACGATGGCTTTGCGATGGGAGTCGCGTATATTCTTAAATTGTTGAATCAATTCAATGATTTTGATTCTCTTCATTGGT
>JAUJYT010000319.1:0-21178 GCA_033996565.1 Nanhermannia nana
ATATTAATGAAAAAATCTATCAAAACTGTTAAATATTATAAAAATTTAGCGAAAATAATGCGAATAACAACAGTGTGAATAATGTGAATTACCTTATTAGACAAATGTGTTTAAATGAGTTTAATTCGTATGGAATTTATATAAGTGTTTGTTTTGCTTTCCTTTAGGACCTTTAGGAAAGTTATAGTCAAACTGTCACTATAGTTAACTGAAAACTTTCTAACTGTCTTATTAAATACTGATTAACTTGTGCTGTCTGTATCTAAAAAGTAGAATTTAACGCACGAGAAGGCAAGAGTTGAGCTTAAATTCAAATTTACATTTGAATAAAATTTTCTTAAGTAAACTACTTTTGATCGCTTTTGTTTAACAAATTCATTCTTATCTTATGACAAACATTAACATTGAATCAGCAGACAGTACAAAACTAATAATAATAGTTAATTAATTTTTGAAGAAAATCAAATTAATTCGCTTTCAATAGAAAATTGCGCATCAAAAGTGCTGATAACTATTTTCTGTCAGCTGTCAAAGTTTGTTTAGCCTTAAAATTTCAAACAAAAATAGGCGTAAAATAGATTTTTAAGTAAATACTAAAAATAGTGTAAGAAATGTACGCTTCAATTGTCGAATGACAGGGAATTAGTGAATTGTTCTCTAAGAGTAAGAGAATCTCTATGCTTGAAAATGTGATACTCCTACTAATACATTGCGCAATACTTTAGTATAATCTAATTCTGTGTTCCAGTGAACACACCATATATTTGTGTGCAAAAAGTTGCTATAAAATCGATATAAACGCAAACGTAAACACCATATACATTAGAAAATTAGCAAAAGTTTATTTTTCAAGTTAAAGCCATTTGTAAATTAAACTTTTTAGTGAATAATTATTTACTTTAATAAAAATTAATTTATCGCTGTTTTACTTCTAATGATAAACTTTACTCGTGTTCAGAAATAACTTTTCAAAATAAATATTAACTAATCTTAAGCGTCATCTTATATTAAATAAGGATTTTGAAGTTCTCCAAGTTATACAACACTTCAATTACAAAACCTCATTAAAATTCAGAGATTATAAGATCTTAAGATCTGCAATGATTACTTAAAATTTGCCAAATAAGACTATTTTATTTACTTTTATGCCTATCTGTAGAATCATTTATTTCTAAAATAGTTTCTCCAATTTTATAAACTTATAATTAATAAGTTTCGAGCCCATTGACATCATTACTCATAATATGTCAGAACCTGTCATACACTATATTTGATTTCTTTAGGATTTTAATTTCAATTACATTTCTGTTTATAATTTTCACAGCACTGAAAAGATCAGTCTATTTTAGTAATTCCGTAATAATAACCGAAACTCCTATTCATTATAACGTATTCAAGAAATCAATAATTTGTAAGCTAAATGTTTAGGCGTAAGTCATATCATTGTCGGAAGTAATACTTATCAAGGATAAGATGCTCAAAATAGAAACAAGAATATCACTTATGAAAGATAATACTATCCTTTTGTTATTATTATCCAATTATTCTCTGTGGCGACGCAGCTCTTCTACTATTGTTTTTATAGAAAAAATTTTATTATACTCTTGGACTATAACTAGGGTTACAATATTACACATAAAATTTGTGTAAAATTGTTTTATTACAAATTTAAAAATTGTTTTATTTCTAAATCAGCATCAGATTCATCTTTTGAATTAAAAAAGAAATATTAATGTCACAAGTTTGAATATAATTAGGTTAGGTTAGGTTAGTCTTAGACTTTAAATTAAATTAAACAGTTAGAAGTCAGCCATATTTCAAAAGTTTGTTCCGATGGTTTCTATAGCTTTTAGAGAAAACATGTTCAATACAAGCTATGGATACAGCAATTCCAAGAATACCAGTGGCTATATTCTGGTCAGACTACTCATTTTGGGGTTGTTTCCCCATTTTTTCAATATCACATATATCTTTTCAGTAAAACTATTCTTATAAATACTTGGCGCCACTGACAATTTTATACCTAATGCAATATTACACACAGGATCTCTAATTTTAGGCAATATTACGTGTAATTTTGTGGGTGTAATATTTCTGTAATTAAACTAGGTGCAACCCTAATCATAACTACACTTTATATTGGATAATTTAAGCTTTTATTATATTTTTTCATTTAAATCTTTGTTTAATAAATTATTAAAGAAAATAAAAAGATTTTTTAAAAATCTGAATAATGTTTTTGAAAAATGTCACTGATGCTCTAATTGCTAACCTCCCTTTATCTCTATGTATTTTCAAAATTTTGCTAAAACACAACTAAAACATATCCAACTAAAGTCTCAAAGCAAGCTTAACTTTAACATTAAATAACTCGTTTCATAAGGACTTAAACAAATAATAATTACCTGTGCATTAAGGGATAAATATATGCCTTTATAAGAGATAATAAAAATATTTTGCTTTAATATACAGCAATTTAGTTGACATCATTTTGGAAGAGGCTTCTCATGGGAAAAAGGTAGGAGCACTTCGAATCACATAAAAATATCTGACATAAACCTTGTTTATCATTTCCTAAATATCTGATTATTTCCTAAAACAATTTATAACCACAAAAGCTTTCAAAAAATAAATTGAGAATAGAATCAAATTAACTTTAATGAAATATTTTTTTAATTTTAAATTTCACTACGACTAATACAAACCCCTAAGACTTATATCTGTATTAGTGACTAATACATGTACCGGTACCTCAACTTCAATGCTTTCAATCCTAATCCATTTCATTAGCCAAAAAATGTCATAAATGTGAGTTTATTTTTATAATTTATTTCAATAAAAAGTGAAATTAAAATCAAATTTTCCTTCAAAACACAGTAAAATGATATCTTGTGTTTGTCAAAGTGCGTGTGAGTCAGTCTCTCTTTCTATTGAAGTAATGCTCAAAAGTTTTACAACAGTGTATAACAGTTCGCATATGTCATCTTAATATCTTATTTTAAATCTATGCATCATTTATTCCTATCCTTTCTTTTGTTAGAAACATATTTCTTTACTGACTACTCTATTATAAATATTTTTCATAATTGTTATGTCATAGCAACTGAGATATAAATGGAAAACTATGATTTAGGTTTTGTAGCTATTATTATAGAACCATATTATAGATTCTGCAATAGTAATGACATAAAATATTATTGTGTTTGAAATCGAGAATTTTTTCAAAAGAATAGGAATTCTATCTCAACAAAAACCATGAATAGAAAGCTTTGTCGAAATTCTTTTCAAAGCACTTTAAACCAAATCTATAACACTTTATAACATCAGTTTATAAATTGTAGAGTATTTTCAATTAAGATTCATTTTAAAAGTTTATATATAGAACTCTTTTAGTAATATTTATTTTTTTCAGTAAAAAAGAGCTGTAATTACTTACAGGAAAAGTGAATTATTTTCTATAGAAGAATGAATTGATTTATGAATTAAAGAAATGATTTCTAACAAACTTCTGATTCAATAGAGTTTTGTTTCTGCAGAGATTTCTGATTCCCAAATGGGAGAAATATATGTCCACACTATTGCCTAACAAAACAATCTGAAAATCAGGCGATAACTTGAACTCAATTTAGCTCCGAATAGAAATCAAATTTTGTAATAACAATACATTATTTAACGTCTGTTTGCAGAGAATGACAGCAAAACAATAGAATATTTTGTTTAAGGCTATGGTTTAATATATTTTCTTTCTAGAAATAGTTAAACAAATGATAATCCCTTTCTAGTGCTAATTATAGACCTGAAGAATAATCTTTTGTTATTTCGATATAAAATAATTCCACACAAGTGTATAATGGATGGGATGTGTGCTTTCGATGTGAATATGATTTTTATTTAAATTTCCATAAATTAATCGCTATTTTATTTTTATAGTTCTGGTATTTTGTGTTATCAGCAGAAAAACATGTATTTATTTATTTATTTATTCTGAAAGCTCTGATGATTCTCATAAGGAGGAGGACTATGAAGAAGGAGATTAGAAAACATTTCCAGTGAATTTTTCAATGTCAGAATCAACTTAATCCTATACATTCCACCCCTGTTATAGTCAACATTTCGGTACAGTTAAAAGTGCTCACTATAACTAGATTTCACTCCTAAGAGTACTCATTATAAGCTTCTTCACTATAAACGGGATTAGGTGTAAAGTAATTTATCTTTAAGTTATTTTATTTTATTAATATGTCGTTATACAGATATTTTCCTTGAAATTGTTTGACACAAATTCTTTGTTTTTAAATAATTCAAAATATATTTAAATAATTTATGTGTTTGTTGAAAAATTGTCATTAAAATTATCAAAAGAATAAGTTAATATGAATAGTAATATAGTATCACAGAATATATAGACATTATATAGACATAGAATGAAAGACTAAAACAAATATAAAATAATAATTTAATTTATAAAATTAAACTGAAAAAAATGATGTGTAAGAAACTGTTGAAATGAAAACAGAAATGTGATGTCTTGATAAATAAACCTCATGTGACTGGCAGTGCTCTGTCATTTAGTTTTGAAGATTTTCTCAAACAGTTTTCAATAAAACATAAATGACTTCAAATCATTTTGATTTATCTCAGGTACTTGTATGAGATGTTTTGAGTGGAACCTGAATTAAATTAGAGCCAAATGCATAAAAAAATTTTACACATCAAAAATACAAAAAACATTTATAAAGTAACTTTGTGAGCTTATTTTTATCATACAAGTGAATAACTGGACGATTATCTCGAAAAAACAAGTTATTGAGTATGGATTATAGTATTGATTATTCCTATATATAAATCAACATTTACAGGTATATATAGGTGCATATACTAGGATATAATTTATTTACATCCTACCTACATTCTCCATTCGAAACTAGGAGACTTTATAAACAGTTATTTACTGTGTAATAATTTTTAGTCATTAATTATCATTTAAATAATTGGGAATAATCTAATAAAGCGCTTTCACATTCATATTACACTATACTTTATATACTGCACTATACTTTATATACTGCACTATACTTTATATACTGCACTTTACTTAATGTTTTCATTCAAATTGAATACTCGTCTAATCTAATCTTTCAATTAAGACTGTTTCAAATCTTTGCTATTTATTCTCATTCTTGGTGAAGCTTTTTTCATATTATAGTTCACCTTATGTTATAGGTCACACACTTTGACCAAAATGTTCTCTGTATTAGAATTTACTCGATATAGAAAATTGAACCCTCAGTTATTAATCGACTTTTATTTAATTTTTAAAACTATATTTGAAATCGTATTTCAAAATCACTATAATTATGATTATAATTATGACAAACTCTCCTTAATTAATGTTTAGGGATTCAAGTTTGCAAAATTCGTTATGAAAAGTCATTCGTAATATTGAATATTTCAAAATTTTGATATGAGAATAAACTTATTTGTGAATTATTATGTGGCCATTATATAAAGGGGTGTTTTAAGCAGAACATTAATTATAACGCATTTTAGTTTTATAAGTGTTAAGTAATTCAGATAATTTTTAAAATTATACAAATAGGGAGTATAACAAATAGAAGTTCTTATTATAGCTCTGAATAAATACTGTAAGAATAATTTTATAAATTTTGTGTTGTGTAATATACCGTATTTAGAAACAAAAAACTCAATATATACAGTATATTAAGGGTTTTCATATCCACTCCAACAAACCTTTATGACTGAACAGAATTCTTGAACATAAAATGGCTTATTTTGCAGAAATAAATTTGAATAGAATAAGAATTCTGTTTTTGAAGTTTCAATATAATGAAATTTTTTTTGCTAGTCCTGGAAATGATATACAAGTATAAAATTGTAGAAAACGTGCCATTAGTTGAAATCTGTTTCATAGTGATAAATAGTGCTTTTAGATTCGTTGTGGCTGTACGTTATCCAAACATAAAGCATTATTGAGCTAACTATAAAATTTATTGTTAGGGAAAGAATTTTTGCTTTCTTCCCAACACAGAGAAAGCAATAAAACAAATGTGGGACAAAGTCAAGTTCACTCTAACAGTTTATTACTAACGAAATAGATTCTAATAAAATTGACAGTTCAACTAAATATAAGTTTTACTTATTTTTTCTGTAAATACTAACTTATTATTGGTATTGATTATAATTCTGTAAATAAAATGCTCGAGAAATTTCATTTCATGGTATCTTTTTTTTAAATCTCGATTTATTGCGTAAGTAATAATAGGATTAAATAAGATTTGAAAAGCAATATCAGATCAATTTTTATTATCATTGTTAAAGCTTTCATGAGTGAAAATATCTCATTTGGAATATTTTAATGATATATAATTTGAAATTTTAATTAAACTATTGCTATAAAATATTCTTATTATTTCAATAACAGTAAAAAATGTAATAACAATTGTAAGGTTCAAAAAAACATTTCTTTTTACGTTAATGATAGCAATTGAGAAATATTTAAATAATAAAACAGCAAAAGAAATAGAGTATAAGATATCTTATCATCTTAACGGTCCATTATGTGAATTTAAATTTCAAATACATATTTATTTGTTAAAGTACTTGTACTGTACACTTAAGAAACAACTTTCTTTTAAAGAAGCGAAGCTTATATTATTCAATATTATTGATTTGCATTATTTTCTAACCATTTAATCGGTTAAATCATTTCATATCAAATATCTTTTCTAACCAATAGATTATTTTACATATTGTTTGTATAATAAAATTAAATAACAATTTCTTTTAAATAAAGTTATTTTTTGAGTAAAACTTGTCTTGAGATATAATCTTAACGACTATTGACTGAATCTTTTAATATTGATTTTTGAAAATATGTTATAAACTTAATTAATTAATACTTAAACATTGTATAAGCTTATCGACAATCACGACATTGAAAAGCTTAATATTTGTATCAAAATTCAAACAGATTTAGAAAAACAAAATACAATTAATAGTATAACATGAAAATCATAGTTAACTTAGTGATCGATTATTTAAATATTATAAAACAAAAGTGATGTTTAAATTATACCTTAAATTCAAGTTTGGTGAGAACGTCATACTTTCTGACCCGATGAACATATTTCCTAAACTTAGACAATTCCATACGAGTTTGCGGTATTAAATCATTTATAGCACTTATAGGTTCCTCACTATTGATTGGAAGCAAACCTGAGTTGAGTAAAGTTAATTGCATTTTATGAAACGATTCAGATTTCGGTAGTTTAGTATAAAAAGCAAAACAATTAGTCTTCTCTCTATCGGAATCATCATCATTACTGTTCACTTGATTAGAATGCACGTTATTATTGCTCTTTGACTTTCTGCTCATAATTCACAGAACCAAAAGTGAGTCAAAGCAATAAAAATTAGAGCGGATTAGAAAACACACTTCGAGACACACTTAACACCACTTCGAGAAACTCTTAAATATTAACTTGTTTTCGGAAATGTGCGTGTTTTACAACCAAACTATTGCAGACAACTGTTCAATGACAAGTTCAGTAAGTCAAGTGTGTGCCACCGCTCTATTGAGATGCTCCACAATATATTACAGAATTATAGCGCTCACCAAATACTTGATTCTGCTGAGAACAGCGCATTCACCAAAAACTATATCACACTTCTTCAGGAGTCCTACTTATTGATTGATATTCTTCAGGTTTTGCCATTAAATGAAACACAGATATCAGCTATTTTTAGAATTCAATATTTTTACTCTGAATTTACTTTTTCTACATTAAGTTATGTCTAAATGTTGTATACATTTGAGAATTAATTTTATTCCTAATACTGAAAACTCATTTATTTTAGCTTTGATTAGAAATTGCAATATTTATATCTCAAGTGAATCCTTGTTAGAAAATTTACTTTTATTTGCTGCGAAACAGAGATACTTTTCTAGTTATAAACTTTTGAAATTTGAGTGCTATTTATCAATAAATAAGTTCATAAGAAATAATAACATTTATAAATTTTTAATATTAATCATTAGGAATCTATAGCTCAGTGAAAATATTTGTTTAACAGAATAACAGAATAACAGAATAACAGAATAAAGGATTTTAACACTTTCTTGAGAGCAAAATTTTAAAAGAATTTAAGGTTAAGAAAACTTTTCATTTAAGTCTTGACATGCGTTTTGAATTGTTATTTTTGCCACAGAATAAAATTATAATTATATTTCCTGTTGAGTGTTTGTTTGCATTAACATACAAATAACACTTTATGCGGTTCTCAGAAAAGTTTCATCATATACACAGACATTTACTTTTATGAAAGTCAAGATCTGTTTGAATAAATTGCAAATAAAAATTTGACTATAGTTTACTTTATTAGTCAGACAATTACTTTCTTAGGTCTTAAACTTCAAAAGTTTATTAGAAGTTAATAAAAAATAAGCGAATTAAATGCTTTACTTATTTTTAAAATAATCAATAGTTAGATTATTTTCATAATAAAATTTTTTGTAATAAAAATGTAAATACAGTAGTACCCCGTTAGAGTGAATCGTTTGGGACCGCTAACTTTAATTCATTATAAGGAAGTTTCACTATAAGAGGGTATTTTTAACATTAGTTGAACCCAATGTTAACCAAAATTGACTAAAATTTTCATGCACTATATCGAGGATTCACTATAAAGGGGTCCACTATAACGGGGTACTACTGTATATTGCAATCGTTTTTAATAAAAGCTAGAATTTTGATTTTTTTATCACATAAAATCAAAACTAAACTAAACTGATTCTAAGAATATTTGCATTTAATATGACAACAATCGGAACAAATAAGAGATTTATTTGCATTTCAATTACTAAGACTTCTTAGAAGCCTATCGTTATTATGGAAGTAAAAAAGTATAAAAGCAAATGCAAATTATAGTAAATTATTTTCTTGTTATAGTTTTCAAAGTCATAATTTTGTTTAATAACTAGAATATCAAAATGAATAACTTATTCAAAATTATATTTCAATTGCTTGCAGTCATTTCCTACTCTAATGCCTTTTGGTTCAACTCATGCTTAGGCAACAGCACACCATTTGAATGCAAATGTCTTAAAAAGCTTAATAATGATGAACGAAATGAGTATATTAAATGTCAGCAGGTTTTGGAGTCTGAAAATGCCACTAATGATGGTCTTCAGTATTGTTGTGCAATTAGAGAATTCGAAAGATGTTCGTTAAATCTGATTCGCAAAAAATGTCACGATTCGGGTATCAGACTGTTTGAAGATCAAATGAGAGCTATAAATGCATTGTGTACTGTAATTACCAGTGGTTTTAACAAATGCGATATCAATGGCATAATACCTACGCCTGTTTATAGAAGAAATTAGACGCAAAAGTTCTTACGTATAAACAAATTAAAATACAGTTTTTGAAATTTATATCTTTATATTTTAATTAGGTTTTGAGAATATTTTGAATTAAAAATGATTTATACCTAAGTTAATGATTTTATTTATTGTGAGTTATTATGTGATATTTACGAAAATAAATGTTAATATTCATGAGACATAACAATGTCATTAATATATTCTTAAGAAAAGCTGAGAAACATTCCCTAATTCAAGGACTGAAGACTATCCAACATGTTTTTAAAAAGATTTTATGTAAGAAAATAGAAAAATAGGTAGACTTGTTAGGAATGACTGACTTTACTAGTCTTTATGTTCTCGCTTTCCTCTAAGCAAATAATAACTTAATAAAAAAACTTTTTATAATACGATAATATTCACATCCGTACTATAATTTTGAATAAAGTATAAATAGGAGCAAAATTACTATTAAATATTTTTTAAAATTCATAAAGTCATCTGAAAATGAATAAAATTTTTATAACCATAGCTATACTTCTGAGTCTTTCATGTTGTTCAAAAGCAATCCGTAACCACACGTGTTTAGGAGATCACACAGCCTTTCAATGCTTATGTCTGAAGAAATTTAATAGTTCTGATCGAAGAAGTTATTTGAAGTGTGAGGAATATTTGTCAGAAGGGGCTGCGGCTAATGATGGCTTCGTATATTGCTGTTCAATGAGGGAATTTGAGAAGTGTGCCATTCCTTTGGTGTTGAAGAAGTGTCACGACCGAGGGATCAAGTATTTCGAAAATCAATTGAAAGATATTAATGAGTTGTGTACTGTTATAACTGGAGGTTTTCATAGATGCCTTTCATCTCAGGGGTGACAATATTGTCATCAATGTATTAACAGGTAGTGGTTATCCTTAGAGTGTTCCCAAAGATATCAGATATTTGAATGAGTTTATACTGCATTATTGCTAAATGTTCTTTACATAAAATATATTTTGTATTGACTTTTTATAATTTTGTACACTGTATCACTTTATAATCATAATAATTGTTACCTAACATTATACAATACATTATTGTCAATGTAATTGGATCAGGCTCATGGGCTTTAGCCTAGTCTCAGTAAGCTCAAGCTCTGACTATTAAGCTTGTTGATCCACTCTACAAATCAATCACAATATTTGTAATTTATGTTCATATTATTTAATCGGTATTTATTTTTTTGTTTACATTAAACTGAAATTGTCACAAAATCAGTAGATATCAGCAAAAAAAAGAAGAAACTGATAACTCAATAAGTGTGATGTGTGTTGAGCTTATTTTATAATTATTTTGAAAGCCTTAAAAGGTTTCAATATTTTAATTTTTAATTTTAATTTTAAAAAATATCATCTTTATAATTAGATGCTAAATAATTTTATTTAAAATAAATGTAATAATTTCATATTTTTTTATTTGTATTATTAATAAATAAAATATAAAAATAATTTAATTAATTCTAATATAACTTCATTGAAAGGATTAAAGAACAGGCTCAGAGGTTTTAAGCCAGGCTTTGGCTCGAGGGCTAAGAGCCTAGACTCAGGCCTAGTCTCAGTGAGAAGAGCTTGTGTGCATTATTAATATAAACCAATAATATGAGTAAAACATTAAAAGTTGAGAGAATTATGCAAAATTGTGCAATGGTTCCATTTGGTCCCATTACGTACTAATACCCAGTATTCGCCTGTACTTTACATAACTATTCAACATAAAAATAATGAGCGAGAGTTTGCAACAATACGCGGGAAATTCCATAAGATAGCCCAGAATTTTAATGAATTTTTCAAAATAAATATTAATATTAATGAAATATTCTCATTATCTTTTTAATCATATTCTTACGTCAAACCTGAGATTCATTCATAATTCAAGGACTAAAGACGATTAATTATATTACTCTTTCTGATAAAATCTCATAATAAAAAAATTACAGACTTGTTAAAAATGCCTTATAATCACCTCTGTATTAATTTTTTTAAACAGATATTTTAAAAATAATTTTTTAATGATAATAATCATATCTGCGCTATAAATATGTATAGGGTATAAATAGAAGCAGTATTACTCGTTTTACACTTTTCTTAATAATTTTATGAAATCATAACAAAGTCATCTGAAAATGAATAACATTTTTATAACCATAGCATTACTTCTGACTCTCTCTTGTTGTTCAAATGCAATCCGTAACCACACGTGTTTAGGAGATCACACGGAATTTCAATGCTTGTGTCTGAAGAAATTTAAAACTCCTGATAGAAGGAGTTATTTGAAGTGTGAGGAATATCTGTCTGCCGGTTCTGCAGCTAACGATGGATTCATATATTGCTGTTCAATGAGGGAATTTGAGAAGTGCGCCATTCCTTTGGTGTTGAAGAAGTGTCACGACCGAGGGATCAAGTATTTCGAAAATCAATTGAAAGATATTAATGAGTTGTGTACTGTTATAACTGGAGGTTTTCAGAGATGTCTATCATCAACTTCTGGATAAATAAAATTGTTATCAATATGTTGGTTTACTTTTCATATGTTTAAAATATATACAGTAAGTTTCCATTTCTAAGGCTCTTCAACATTTATATTATACCTGAATATACATTAAATGTATTTTGTATTAATTTATTTATGATATAAATAGTATAAATGAATTGTTTATTTTCTAATTTAAATAAAGCTTATGTTAAACTTATTATGAGAGTTAACGTAAACTTTCAAACTTAATTGGTTTGTCTTAATTCAAGAGCATTTATAATACTTTAATTTGAATTTAAATAACATTGATTATTAATAAATATATTAAATTTTACCTAAACTTTACTTTATTTGCAACAAAATTTGAACCTAACCTAACCTAATATTATTAATATAAGAATTTACTATAATATATAAATGTTTTTTCCCTTCTAAAGTATAAATTTCTCTCTCAATATTTTAGGCCTGTTTTTATGGTTTTTATGTGAGAACAATTGATCTTTGAATCTATTTTGATACTAAATTCCTTCTTTTTAATTTTGGACAATTTATCAGATGTTTGTTTGGGAATATTTTACGCTTTTGTCGATTTTTTCTCCTCATTCTTAAATTCTTGGGACAGCAATGACATTGAGGGTGTTTTGTGCAGAATTTTAATAACATTTACTAAAATAGATATTTACATTCGTCAGAATTGTTATTTAAATATATTCTCAGTAAAATCTTCTAAATTCAAGGCTAAAGGCTATCAGTTAAGTATTTTCAGCTAAAACTTTATAATAAAAAATAGCAGAATTCGCAGACTTATGAAATTGTCTGTCAATTATACTTATATTCTTACTTTCCTTTAAGCAAACATTTAAAAAACATTTTATTAAATGATAATAATCGCATCCGTACTATAATTCTGAATAAAGTATAAATAGGAGTAAAATAAATTTTCTTAATATTTTTGTGAAATCATAATAAAGTGATTTGAAAATGAATAAAATTTTTATAAGTATAACAATACTTGTGACTCTTTTTTGTTACTCAAAATCAATCCGTAACCACACGTGTTTGGGAGATCACACGCAATTTCAATGCTTATGTCTTAAGCTATTTAATGGCTCTGAGAGAAGGAATTATTTGAAATGTGAGGAAATTTTGACTGCCGGTGCTTTGGCTAATGATGGTTTCCAATATTGCTGCTCAATGAGAGAGTTTGAGAGGTGCGCAGTTCCAGTGGTTTTGAAGAAGTGTCACGACCGAGGGATCAAGTATTTTGAAAATCAATTGAAAGATATTAACGAGTTGTGTAATGTTATTACTGGAGGTTTTCATAGATGTACTACATCTCGGGAATAAACAACATTTTGATCAATACTGTATAATAACAGGTTGTGGTTTAATTTAATATATTTAGTGTCTTAAAATTGATCCAAAAAAAGAGTTCTGCATTATAACCATAGAATTTTACTGTTAAGTTAATTGCAATATTGTCCAATGTAAGTCTTAATACAAAAAAAGATTTTTATAAAGCAAATAATTGTTAATTAAACTTAAAACATAACAGAATTATTTAAGAAATTTGAATTAGTGATCACTTTTGGTCTCCACCATAAAATCCATGCAAATAATACACTAAACTTTGTGTTTTTGTTTTATAACTTTCAACATGAATAGGTTTAAATCGATCTTTTGTGAGCTTCCATTAGATTATAATCATTGATTTATTAAAGGATTATATCCCGTTTTCCCAACTTTCGTTTACCCGAAGAAGTTTCACTGAATTTCAATATGCATTCAATACATTCAATATATTTTATGTATGCATTTATTATATTATATTATGTTATATATTATGTAATACAACAGCTATTATGTATATTAACCGCTGCAAATCAGTCTCATTTATGTATTTGAAAATTAATTTAAATTTTATTATAAACACGTATTATTATATTGCTTTACTCTATTGCAACCGTACCTTTAGAAAAGCAAATTTAATTGATTTGGTTTTATAAGTTATAACTTATTATGAATATTTGAAATTATTACTATACAACATGTGTACTCTGTATAATATTTTATTTTAAGAGTTCGCATAAATTATATTACTTAATAAAAAGGATAACATTTTTAATTGTTAAAAATTTTAAAGCATTGAATGATTTCTTTATTATAACTGATAAATGTTTTAATTAAAGTGTTATTTAAAAGTTAATTCTCAAAACTCATGGACTTAAAAAATGAAACTCTTTTTCAAATAAAGGTGACTGACTTATACATAACTGACTTATACATAACTGATTAGTAAAATGATTACTTCAATTTGAAAATTAAGTTTGAAACTACAGTATTAAACATATTATGTTTTAGAAAATCTTGATATCTATTTTGTAACTTAAAAAAGCTATTAAAAACATATAATAGCTATCATTTCAAGCTTTACCACCAGTATAATTCTGACACCTTTCTTCATCAACAAAATTGCCACAGTTTTTACATACTTCATACATCTGTTTGCAAGGTAAAGGCCTATAATCAATACGCAAATCCTTACACTGTATGTTTACCATTGAAAAATAGAAAAAATTGGGATAATTAATGAGATTTGTTTGATCTAATAATTTTCCATAAATTGTTTGAACATTTTTTGTACCGCACAAAACATTATCTATTGATAAATAAATTTCATTAATAAATTTTAAACTTCACTTTGTTTTAAAATATTATGTAAACATAATTTCATAAGTTTTTTATACTAATTTCATTTCTTGTTTATAAGCATGAAATCTATTATTATTTACACTCATAGTAGGGTTGCGATCGATCATACTTTTAAATATTTGAAGCTTGTAATATTTGAAAAAATAAATACATAATAAATCAATAAATAATACAATAAAGCTTAATTTAATAAAACAAATTTTTAAAATAAAAAATAGGTATTATTATCCTAGGTGGAGAGAGCGAGAAGACCCCCATTAAGAGAGAACTACGTATTAATGCTGAACAATAGTAAGAAAGACCAATCTTAATATTTATAAAAGGGGCATTAGGTTTGATTTTATATAAGATTAATATCAAAATATTAAATTTTGTGCCATAATTGATTGTTCCTGATAGATGATTTTTTTAAAAATCCTACGATCACAACCCTAACGCATAGCGACACAAGTGTTATATGTGATTATAAAAAAAACTGTGTATAAGCAATGTAGTGTATAAGAACTTATGAAGATAAGTTTACTTAATGTTCTAATAATTTAAGTATAAATAATAAATTAAATAATTTAATTGAAAAAATAGGAACAATTATTAATAAAAATTACCTAGAAGTGAAAATTCCTCCAGATTTGGTAATACCTTCTCTAATATATGCCAACTTAACATAAATTTTAAATTATTATTGTCTAGTTTTAAAACTTTAAGTTTGGGTAAAAAAGAGAAAAGTGTTGATGGTATGGATTCTATATAATTGCCTCTCAGGTCGAGAAACGATAATTCAGGCAAATGAGTCAGAAGCCAATTCATATCTTTTAATTTATGAGAATTTTTAGCTCTTATTGTAATCATTTTTAAACTATTCCATCCCTCAAACGTATTATTGCCTATTGTTTCAAGTTTTGATTCAATAATTGTGAGACTAATTATGCCGATGGCTGACAAAGAACCAAAATTACTTTTATCCAAACTTTTTAAATCACAATTTTCTATATGAATAGCTTTTAGATTTTTGTTGTCATTGAATACCTTCCAATCGAAAGACTCGAGATTTATGTTCATAAAAGTCAAAACTTGTAATCCATTCGCATCAATACCAGTAAAAGCTGTGTCGAATTTATCAGAAATAACACCACCCAAAGCAATCCCATCCAATACAACATTATTAATATAAAGATTTTCAAAGTATTTGTCTTTCAAACTATAAATGTGATCATTTTTTAATGCAATTGTGTTAATAGGACCTAAACTTTTCAATTTTTGATTATCAGGAATTTCTGTACAAATTAAACTTTTATATTGTTGTTGCCACAGATATCCCTCTAATTATGAGTTTTCAATGAATAATTAAATTAATTAGTACTCAGAATCTATATAAATTCAATACTAAGCCTACCTTTTGGTGCTTTATAACACAGACAGCCTTCTATACAATTATCAATTGGAGTTTCTGTGAAACATGTCAGCAAAAACACGCACAATATTGAACTTATCGACATTATATTGAATGCAGATTATGCTTAAAAAATACTTATTTTAATAAATTTTTTGTTCCAGTGCTTTGCATTTCATTATGAGCTTTGAACCTCAGATTCATAAACTTATATAATTGATTGACAACTTAGGAATGTATTACTTTGAGGGCATATGAATAATCACTTAAGAAGATAAAAACTTTCACATGTCGTATACAATCTACTTGTTTTGTATGCACAGTAGTAATAATAATATGCTATTAATTATTATTAGGTTTCATTTGAGAGTGAGATAAAAATCACTATAAGAGTCGGTTAATAATTGTTAACAAAATTTTTTTATATTTTAGAGAAATTCATGCAATTTGTATATCAAAAGTAATAAAAAATAGTGAAAATTATTTTTATAACGAGAGTATGGATTAATAAACTATTTTAAGCCCTTTTTAGATATGATAATAAAAGCGTTCATAAACTGATTACTAGATTTGAGAACTTTTTATCAAAAGAGTTAAAACCAAATAGTGTTTAAATGAATTGCTAGAATTGTTTATATTCTTATTATTAGAGAAATACTTAATGATAACGAAATCAATTTCTCAAATATTACACGAAAACTCAAGTAAAATATTCTTAAACCCAATAAATTGAAAAGTTCTCCAAAACATATGACACTCTCCTCTCGACATTTTAGTTTATATCACAAAATGATTAAAATTCAAGATTCAGTTTAATAAATACTTAAAGACAAATACAGGTTTTGAAATGAGCCTTAAATTCAAGTTACAAAAGAACTGTTGAAAAAAATATCAAATAATTAAAATATTGCGAACAATAATCTCAGAACTAAATAATCTTTAGATAAATAAATATTTTGTAATATTTTGATACAGTAGAGCATAACTATATTAAACCTAAAAAGCTTTTATTAACTACAGAAAATACGATTATAGTATTGATTAGATGTACAGTAAATATAAATATTAACACCAGTAATGATTTTAGAGATAAGTAAAGCCCATTATCTAATTGAGAATATAATTAAAGCGTATTGAATACAAACTAAATATTATTTAACAAGTTTTGAACGAATCCCTGCTGTTGTACCAAAATCTGTTGAATCTCTTGTATATGAATAGGGAGCGGGGGCGGCATCATGTTGTGGTTGATCTCTTGGATGTGAACGTGAACACCGGGTGGCCCAAACTCAGGGAATACAATCGGATTATTAATTATCGGACCCGTTCTGATGGTTATCTTCAAGTTTGTGGGCATAGTCTTAAAGCTGTTCAAATCGATTGGCGGAAAGTCTGCCTCATCTCCAGATCGCGAAAAACCACAATAGAAGCTAATATTTGACTTCCACTTCTTGAGCGCCAAAGCTATCAAATTATCGATAGTAACAGTTGTGATATTAGGTCGAGAATAGAATTTAATATCTCTTAAATTGTCGCACGAGTTGATCAGTTTTGTAACACCAGAATCAGTGACATATTTGGTTGCTCTCAAACAGTTGCCAATCACTAGCTTTGAGAGGTTTCTCAGCTTTGATATCGAGTCCATTATGACATCAGTCAAATCCATATCAGTTGAAACAGTGAGTGATATCAAGTTTGGTATATAACGGTCTATATCTTTGAAAAACGAGTCGTCAACACACGGACAGTGAATCGTAAGGTGTGTTAAACGCGTCAACCGTTTAAAGCAATCGACAGTCTCTTTAATATCTTTAATTCTGAACCAAACGTACAAATGTTTCAAATTAATAAATTTTCCGAAACAGTCAAATATATTGCCGTTAATGAGTTCGTTGCCATTCAGTGCAGTATTAATATTAAACACAAGGCGTTTAAGTTTAGTGCAGTTTTTGCTCATTTCTATAACTTTATCATTAATGGTATTGTTATTACTGTTATTACTAAACACATAAAAAGACAGATTCAGATCTTCAATGGCGCGAAAGCGTGCGATTTGTGACAAAGTATTTCTCAAGTTTTGGACATCGATTTCATGCGAATATATCTTTAACTTTTTCATTCTGTGCTCATATTTATTGACCAAATGCGAGAAATTAGAGCCATCGTTAGGTCTCAATCTTAAGTCAATGTTTTCCAGTTTAGGTAAAAAGCTCTCATTGGGGTCAGCGATGGCAGAGATGTCTTCGCACGTGAATGACTTGATGTTGAGGCAATAGAGCAAAAGCTTTTTCCCGAACTCATTGCAAAACTTATTGACATAATCTCTGGAAAAACTCCTGTTATTGAACTTGATATGTGTGAGTCGTTTGCCGTACTTCTGTCCGAACGAAATCAAGTCATTCTCTTGTAATCCAATCAAATCCAACTGAATTGACTCCAAATGTGAACAATAGGTCCCAATCATATCCAGAAGAGCGCTGTCAACGAAACAACGGGTGAACTCTATTTTCTTAATGTACTTGCATTTGGTCAGCAATGACTTGAGCGCAGTCTTGTTAATGGTTCTCATATTCATGTTATTCGCATAACCGCTGACGAAGTCCTTCACCACAATGGGCACTAATAAGTCATTTAAGTATACGTTTGTGAGGTGTGGTATGGCATCGATCGGATGCACACTAAACACGCGAAGAACTCTTTGCTTGTTATATACGCAACGCTTCCACTGTTTGCAGACGTTTTCAAACACTATCTTCTCCTTAAATGTCAAATAAGAGATCAATAGTTCGCACAAATCGTCGCCGAATCGGTCGAAAGAGTCCTTCGAATACTGTCCGCATTGGTTTAGATTAAGTGAGTCTTCGTTTGGGTTCACATTTGTTTCCGCTTTTATTAACTTCGCTTTTGGTTCGCTTTCGGTTTCCATTTATTCTTTCCGTTTAAAACGTCTGATATTTTCAGATAAAAATTGTTTAATTAATTAATTATTAATTTAATTATAATTTTGTTTTTGTTTATTAAATTATTTTTTTGTTTACCTCAATATAAATCGTATGTTTGAGAGACCAATGATTTTGTTTTAATTACTTTTAAGTCATCAATGAATTAGTTATTTATTAATTATAATAATTATTAAATATTAGTTTTATTAGTAATCAAATTAATTAATTAATCGTTGAGTTTATATAAATAGTAAACCATTTGTTGAGTCAGGCATTCAATTGTGACTTAAAGGGAACGTTTTGTTATTGCGTTCAAAAAGTTTTGGCGAAATATTTGAAAACTGTTTTAATCAAAGTTGAAATGAATTCAATTTTAACACTCATTAACATTAATACAGTTCATTATCTCAGACTTTGACACCTTTTGATTGTGTAAATGGTGTGAATAGAGGTTCAAGACTAGAACTTCAAACATGAATCCGAGTCTGAACCTGAGGTTCGGGTTCGAGAGTTTCCGACTCAGACCTGAACCTCAGACCTGAACCTCAGACCTGAACCTCAGACCTGAACCTCAGACCTGAACCTCAGTGGATCAGTTATTCTCATCTGTACTATAGATAAGCTATTAATACCTGTATCTGTTATAAGCTTTTATTAATTTAAATTCTTATTAAGAAAATAGACAAAAATATTATTTTGATATTAAAAGTCTTATCTTAATTTAATAATAAATGTTAGAAAACATTTGGTGGGACAAATGTTTGAACTTTAGCTATAAATAAATATAAATGATTGAAGACTTCCATAAATATACCAATATTTTCAATCGCAGTATCAGAGAATGGGTTTTCATTGGTTTGAATGCCAATAACTGATGGTATGATATAATCTTTTAGCAAATTATATGACATTGCAATTAAATGACCGATAGAATTAAAATCAGTATTATAAACAATATTAAAATTTAGATCTATTTTTGCTAATCCACTATATTTTTCGCTGTAATCTTTGGCCGACTTAAGGATCATGAAAAGTGGCGTCTTTTTAATCAAATCAACATTTGGGAACTTCATTAGATGTGCGGCTACGCATAAGTATGTGTCGGCTATTATTCCCTTTTGTGCTACAAATAGTTCAAAATTCAAAATATATAGATTTTAAGAAATCAATGAATTCGGTCTAACTGCTGAAGAAAATAAACATAAAGTTATTATTAAAACATAGAAAATATTCATATTAGTACAGGTATGGAAAAAGTATCTTTTAGTATTCGTTAGTAAGTTATTGAATTTGAAAATTTTTTATCCGTCATATGATTTTAAGTTCTAAGCCCAAGTTTATTAACATTTGGCAATTATTTAAAATTCAATACTAAAGTATTGCAATAGTATTTTTTCCATTTCTTAACTTATATGAATAATGTGTTTACTTGTCTTGTATAATAACAATCCTTTTCTCATCTAAAGGATTACAAAACTGTTGAAAACACAAATGCAAAATATGATCCAAATTTCCCGGAAAGGCCTCGATCTAAATATGTAGGAAAATCCCGAACTCAGGAAGTGATCGATGCTCTCAAACACCAAATTCTGATTATTAATGTAGAGGTGCTGTTGGCGATGGATCACCACTTTATAGATTTTACTTCGATTCTTATAAGTCATGTCGTCTTATGTTATATAATAGATGTGATAGCAATACAAACAATTTCAAAACAATAAGTCATTGTAATCATTGGTGCGGAACAAATATAGAATCTCTTTCACAAAGAATTTATCTAAAGAAAGACGAAGTCATACTTTATTTACAGAATAACATATAATGTATTTATTTTGCGTGAAATTGTTTCAGATATTTCGAAAATTTCATTTGTCATAGTTTAGGATTCAAAATAAATTTATTAAAACAATTGCTATTCTTTTGGATAGAAAAGTATAATCAATCTTTTGATTAAGAAATAAATTATTTAATTTATATGACTAATGATTTATTTACTTAAAGTATTTTTCTGCTAAACTGTTTTTAAGGGTTTCTTCAAAACTTAATTAACTATTACTTGAGACTACTTTATGACTTATATAAATAAAAATACTTTTAATACCATTTTGTATACCTTTTATCCTTGAACTCAGTCTTTCATACAATATTTATTATATTAGTTAACGACTAACTGTTAGATTAAGAATAAAGGTGTTACCATATCTAACATGTTTATCAAACATTATTCTTCAGAACTTATTACC
>JAUJYT010000320.1:0-21140 GCA_033996565.1 Nanhermannia nana
TATTTTTTAGGCACTCCATGCTGTGCACTATTCAGTGATAACTTTTGGTACAGAGGTTTAGTCACTGAAGTCGATGACGTTAATAAAACGGCTGAAATATTTTTTATTGATTATGGAAATACAGAAGTCGTTGCTTTTGATAAGTAAGGAAATGAATTCATGTAAGTAAACATTTGATTTATATCTAATTTTCTTAAAGAATTCGTGAAATTCCAAAAGAATTGATGAAGCCTTCAGCGCACGCATTCTTATGTAAATTATTTAATATAAAACCTCGTGATAACGCTTTGTGGTCAAAACGTCAAGAATTAACTGAACAAATGGTTGATCTACTTTCAGACTTAAGTGATGGAAAACTGTTTGCGAAGTTTAAGGTATTTTATAATCTTTATCTTTCAATTAAATTTAATGAGTTCTCAAGTTTTATTTCAAATTTTGTAGAGTTGTGAATCGTTTCCGTATGAAATTGATTTATATATTGCCGATAGTTTAGGAACAAATCCTGAAAAACACGCTCTTAAAGAATTCGTTGACAACGGATTATTAGAATTTGTTGATCCCAAACAAGTGTGGCATAAATCCATTGAAAGCACCGAAAGTTTTCGTAACACTCAATTCATTAAATCCGAGCGAATGGACCATTAACTCGCTCTAAATTTTGTTTTGATACTCAAATTAATAATAAATGAATGAAAAATATTAATATTTATTTAAAAGAATAAAATTAAATTTTATTGCATTATTCAAATAAATGTAACATTAAATATAATATGAATCACAGTATGAAATACAAAATTAATCAATAGTTATACACTCAGACCAATCATCCCTAATAACTGTAATATCACAGTCGTCGTCGTCCATAGTGTCGTCCAATTCGATGATCACATTCTCATTGACTGAATTTTCTATACGATAATAACGATTAATGAAATCTTAAATAATTACTAACAATTAAATATTGTAAATAAAATAATATTTTATACTTGAAATACTCTCATAAGTTCCGTCAGATTTGAAGCTTATCTCAGTCACTGATTTTTCAATATTGCTTAAAATTTCACAGAAATATCTATTAAACAAATTAAATTATTATTTAAAATCAACGTATTCTGAGTGGAATCAATTTATTTACCCGTCGATTCTTAATAAGTCAAAAGAAGCTGATGTGTGACATATGGGACAAAACCAGTCATATTTCAAATCATTCATTTTGAAAAATGAAAAGCCATCAAAACACTCAATGTGTTTACAATTAGTTGTTCGACACGGAGTTTCAATACGACGACAACTCAACTATAAGAAAGCAATTTTTGATTATTATTGAGAAATTTGTTTTAATAACTAATTTATTCTTACGGGACAAATAAGTTTAGTTTTAGTATTTATATCAGTTATTATTATATTAATAGCTGTTTCTTCACGAGTTTGTTGAAGTACGACTACAATTATCAAAAAACAAATAATGAAAATATGATTTTTGCTAATCTTTAATTTGATTTATACTTAAGGATTTAGTGAAGTCTGAGTGAAGAAATTGCAAATCATTTTTCTTAAGACTATTTAAGAAAGATTCGGGCGTATAAACAGATACTATACATATTTGATAAGCACACGGAAGCTCCCAAATGAAGTTTTGCTTATCCAACCAGAACTTCACAAAATTAGGGCCTAATTTACAGTACGAACTGATGTCAAACGGACCACTTGTCTCTTCATTCTATTGAAAACAATTGCATTTATAAATACAGTAAATATTTAAATCAAAACTCACCTCTGAATAGGAATAAAGCTTTTTTCCATTGACATCAATACACAAGTGTTCAGGACAGCAGTCCTTTTGCTCTTTATTATTGAGTTCAGATATATAACAGAAACGCAATTGTATTTGCAATGAATTCATTGCGAGCCAAGTGTTTAAATCACTTCCTACCCTATTATATGTGGGAAGTTTTGTGTCTAAATCGGTTATATTGAATTCATTTACTATTCCGATGTCAGAAAGTGTGCCTAAAATTAAATTCAAGTCTTATTTATATTTATAAATAACTATAAATCAATAATAATTACCAAATATTCGTATTTCTTGTATTTTTAAAATTTGTTCAAATTTAGGCAAATCTTTGAAACAATATTCTTCTTTGAATAAGAGATCTCTGTCCTGACACGATTGGGGTAATAATAGATTTTGCTGTTCTATCAATGACTCTAAGGTTTGAGAAGAATTTACAAAACCATTTGAGGTCGAGTTTAATGAATAGCTTTGTGGGAAAAACTTTGAATTGTGAACCGAAGAATTGGAGACTATAGACGAGCCATAAACAGATTGATTTAATGGCTGTTCTGTGCGATAATTTGTAAAACTTTGTTGACTGTGATTCACAATTGGAGTAAAAAGTGGTTGATTTGCGTTTGGAATATATTCAGAAGGTATTTGAGAACTGCTATTATTGAGAACAGAGAAAGCATTTCGTGAAAAGCCGTTAAAGTCTATGAACTGATTGTTGTTGGGCTCAAATGTATTGAAATACCGGTGATCTGTGATTGATGAGTACGGGTGCACAACATTAACACTTTTTGCATTTGTTTGTGACAATTGTTGTGCCAATTGTTGTGTCAACTCATGTGACGATTGCTGTGTTTGTTGTGGTTGTTGTTGAGAACAATTAATCCACGAAAGGATGGGATTATCGTTGCGTTTGGACGATAGCTGTGGTTCACTATTATTACTGTTTATTTGCGTCAATTCTTTTGATTGACTCAAAACACTGTTTTCATGTCTATTATCATAACTTACAATTGCTTTTTGTAGGTTTTGCTCATTTTGATGACTCTCAACACCTATTATTCATTTCAGAAAAATTATTGTCAAATAAATTTAATTACAATTAAATGAATTACTTTTTTTGGGCGTTTTCTTAATTTTGTCATTTTTTCGATAGACTTTTCTTATCTTTTTTCTCAATTCAATAAAACTGTTTTCATCTTTGGTTTCAATGAGAAAAATGAGTCTCTCTTTAAGTCTTTGTTTAGTTCCAGATTTAGGTTCTTTGAAATGAACCAAAATCTCCTCCAAATCGTATTTAAACAACTTCTCAACAATTTTCTAAAATGATTTATAAATAAATATTTAGATTAAAATAAAAAAACATTTTATAACTTAAGTCAAAGTCTAAGAAATGACTCAATTTTAATAATTACCAAAACTTTCTTTTTTTGTTTTTTGATATTTTTTGATAATAACTTCGACATAATTGTAAATACTGTCAATCATTACAAACACTAATTTTCAAATATATAAAACACAAACAAAGCGAATGACAACAATAGTTTGTGAACGTATTTCACATTTATTGATAAATTATGTAAAACATTCAATTATTGTCAGCAAAGAAAAAATACTTTTTAATGAAAAATCTTAAAAATCCCTTTGATATTGCGATAAAAGTTGTTTATATTATTTTAGGGTTTTATACAATTGAGGGAAAAATCATTTAAAAACACATGTTTTGAGTGCTCTTATTTGTTGACTCAATGAATGTGAATGTCATGTGTTTTGCGACTCATTCACAACATTCACAACATTCATAACATTCATGAGATTCGCTTCAATTCAAACGTCTATTACATTAACACTTATTTTTAATTCAAATGATTGAAAAACAAAAACAAATAAAAAACTTATTTTTTTATTCATAATAATTGAAAAAATAAAATCAATAAAAGCAAAAAATGTCTCAAATATTGGAATTCGAAAGAGAAATGTTTTTAAGTGTTTTAAATGAGAACTCATTAAGCATTGCGTCGAAAGGCATAGCAATTGACAGACTTTTACTGCAATTAACAAAAGCCTATTCAGAGAAATCGCAATTAGTTTTTGTAATCGGAACTCACGCTGAAGAAGAAGAACATATAATAAGCCAATTATCAGAGAATACAAGAGAAGAGCAATCAGTGAATCAAAAGCCAAAACGAGTCACTTCTGACAGTTATTCAGCAAACGAAAGAAAATCAGTTTATATGAGTGGAGGCGTAATATTCATTACATCCCGAATATTAGTGGTATTTATTTGAATGTTATCTTAAAAGTAAACATAATTAATAATAGTTTTGTACGAAAGGTTGATATGTTGAGAGATAGGGTTCCGTTTGAACTCATATCTGGTATTATTGTTTATAACGCGCACACAATCCTTAACGACTGTCTTCAGTCCTTTATATTAAGACTCTATCGGATGAACAATAAGACCGGTTTCGTGACAGCGCTCTCACAGTCCAGTAATAGCTTTGTTGGCAGTTATGGAAAATTGGAGAGAATTATGAGATATTTATTCGTTACGAAACTCTTTTTGTGGCCACGATTTCACGCGACCATCACTTCATCGCTGAGCACAAGAAGTGCTCCGAATGTAATCGAAATAAGACTATCAATGACTCCATTGATGCGTAAAATTCAGTTCTCATTAATGGACTTGATTTCGCTCTGCATTAAAGAGTTGACGAATTCTAACAATTCGTTTCTTTATGATTGCAATGAATTAAATATAATGAATGTTATTTCACTCAACTTTGATAAGTTTGTGAGAACACAATTCGATCCCATTTGGTATCAATTAAGTGCTAAATCACGAAGAATTATTAATGATATTAAATTATTGAAGTCATTACTGTTTCATTTGACACAATACGATAGCCTCACCTTTTACAGTGAAATCAAATCTATTCGACAGAATGTTGTCTTGAATTCAGATACCTCTGAATGGCTTTTTTGGGAACCTTCAGAAATATTATTTACTGCTTCCAAACAAAGGCTTTTCACTGAAAAGAAAGGCAAAGAAGTGATTGATATTGAAATAAGTCCCAAATGGAATGCTTTTAATGAAGTCATAACAGAAATCGATTCTGAGACTAAAGATATTTCACAAACGATTGACATTATTGTGATCGTAGAAAATAGTGATAGAGTAAAAAAATTAGAAAAATTTCGTGATAAAGGAATTGATACTGTATTAAAAGAATTGCACCAAAAATGTGAAATTCTATTGAACGGATCCAACGCTGAAAATGAAAAAAGTGCTAAAAGAAAGGCAGAGAAAAAAGAAGTAGAAAGAGATGAAAATGTATTAACTTTGACTCAAATGTTGAAGCGATACGAAGGCACTGAAGAAGAGTTTAAAAATGAGCACAGATTGGAATTTCATTATCATAATTGGCACCAAAAAGGCATTCATCTCGAAAATATGCTCTCAGTTTTGAGACCTAAATATATAATCCTTTTTGAGCCAGAAATGCAAAGTATTCGTCAAATCGAAGTATATCAGGCATTGTATTGTTCTCCTGAGTCAGTAAAAGTTTACTTTTTCATGTTTGACGGATCAGCTGAAGAACAACGATATCTCAAGAATTTGCAAATAGAAAAGGAATCGTTTGAAAACTTGATCACAACCAAGGCATCAATGGTTATACCATCAGATCGCGACGGCAAATCTGAAAATCATCCCGATTTGGTTCGAGGACAGAGTCAACAAATCGTAATAAGTTCACGCAAAGGCGGCGGACAGACAGATAGCTCACAGCAGACATCACTTCAAAGAATAATTATTGATATGCGAGAGTTTAGGAGTGATTTACCAACACTTATACACAAACGTGGAATAGATATCGAACCCATCACTTTAGAAATCGGAGATTATATTCTAACTCCTGACACGTGTGTTGAGCGCAAGTCTGTCAGTGACTTAATTGGTTCGCTAAACAACGGTCGACTCTACCATCAAACACAAGTGATGACCAGATATTACAAAAGACCGCTTTTGCTCATTGAATTCGATGATCAAAAGTCATTCAACTTTAAGGCAAGATATTGGGGAATAACTACCACTTCTGCTACTCATAGTTCTAACAGTCGTCCGAATGTAATGTCACAGTTAGTTGTACTGACCATTCAATTCCCGTTACTTCGACTCATTTGGTCGCCTTCTCCTCATTTCAGTGCAGAAGTGTTCGAGTATCTGAAAGAAGGCAAAGAAGAGCCCCAACCAAGCCAAGTGTTGGTCTTATCTCATGAACAGTTGCCCTCTGAATATGTCACTGATAAGTATGACATTGCAGCCAAAGAATTTCTGCTTTGTTTGCCCGGAATTAATATAAATAATGTTTATTCTATTATGAATAAAGTCAAGTGTATCGCAGATTTAGTTGACTTATGTGTTGAAGAATTGACTGAAATTATGGGCAGTGCTAAAAATGCTGAATCACTTCATAATAGTTTGCATTTAAAACTAGTCAATGATTCCAATGAAGACATTAATAAACTAAATAATGATAAAAAGAAAAAACGATTCGCTAAAAGAACTAAAGTTTAAATTAAATTTTTGAGAAAATATATTATAGCTATAATCGTGTCAGTGGTGTCAGTCTGTCTGTGTTGTTGACTCTCTGTCTGTATGTGTGTATTAATTAAATTTTTTACTATACTATTCAGATGTTAAGAAAAATTTTCAAAATAAAATTCTATTGCACTTTAAAGTTAATAACAATACTTTTATTACTACGTACACGGCGTATACGGGTTTAAAAACTAAAATTTAAAACACTTTATTTAAAGATTAAAATATAACTTATAGAGAAATAACACCATTTAATAAACACTTAACATGAAAAAGTTGCGAAGCAATGGAAACAGTTATAAGTATTAGTTTTATAAATTAAGTTTAGTATTATTGGTATCAAAATAGGTACTGTATAGGCTGTACTGCACAGTATAATGGGCCTCATAATATGCTAGTTTAACAATTGTACAATTATTTGTATTTTTCAAAGTGTATATAGTTTTCAACTTTTTCAATTATTTTTCAATTCTGTTAATAAAAACTTAATAACACGTAAAATAATTGAAATAAATAATATTTTATAAAAATTCATCTTTTGATATACTATTGGATTGACTATAAGTTACTGTTGCTGTATATCAAACTTCAAGTTTAATATCATTATATATTACTTAAATACTTATTATGATTAAAACACTTTTTATTATAATTTAACTAATATAATGTCTATAAACTCTTTGCATTAAAAACAATTAAATTAATTTTTAATTCTATAATAGTTTCAAATTTTTTAAAGCTTAAAACATTGAAATAAAAATCGCCGAACACTCAAAATAGGTTTTACTGTATATAATCATTAAAGGAAAGTAAACATAAGTAATATTGATATTTATGTGTATTGTTTCCTCATTTCGTTCAATTAAATAATATATCATATTATTTAATATTATATTAAACATTAAAATCAATAAATAATTTTTGTGATCATTAAAAATTACTATTTATTTAAATAAATGGCGGAAATAGAGAAAGAAATCGATAATTTAGACAAAACTGAATACAATTTAAATTTATTTTTTTTCGTCACTTTTTGTGGATTTTTCAATGCATTCATTCCTATAATCGTTAAAATAGTGAGTTTTTGTTATTAACTGTTATTTTACGAATAATTGTTATTAATTATTGAAATAATATTGATATGTATTAAACAGTTATTACAGCTATTGGTGAGTGAGACTCAAATGGAGACATCACTGCGAAGACAAGTCTGTGATCTTAAGGCAGAATTGGGAGCCATTCATATGTCCGATGAATTCGCCAAATATGCAAAAATTCAGAGGAAATTAAATAAAGCCAACGATCAGTTGAAAAATCAAAGTAAACCTCATTTTAATTATCGATTCTTCAGTTCTCAAACAATAAAGTGTTTCCAACATTTTCTTATTAATTAACTATATTTTAATCGAGAGATTGCATTAAATATTTAAAACTTAATTTACTTTTACTTAATATGCAATTTTTGGATTAAATAAATTTTTAGAAAAATTAACATTAATTATGAAAAAGTATTACAATAATTGAAACCATAATTATTTTAATGGATAGTGTTGGCGCTTATGTTGCATTAAAATTATAGATTTAAAACTTAAAAATTAATCGATATGACAATCATTTTGACAGATAATATGCAGACTATGTTTCGAATAAAGGCCCGAATATTTTTATACATAATTCTCTACATGATATCGGTATGTCTTGTGATAAGTTGAGAAGAATTGGTGCAAATCTAAGAGTCAATGATTGTAACTTTAATTTATTTGTAGGCTATTGTGATGTCTTATTTAATGTGGAATTATCGCTACGAAGTCTTGCTTCGAATGCCTGACAATATATTCTATCCGTTCGGGTTTGTGTTGTCCTTTCCCACCGGCGTGAGCGGTAATAAACATAAAATCCTAGACTTTGAGACTATTACAGTTTAAATGAATTTATTGCTTATACTACTCTATACTTTTATTCGTCTTAATGTCAAGTTTTGTTAACTCTCAGGTGCTGTTGGAATCACTCCTTGGACAGCAATTACTACTTTTATTGGAAGACAAATAGTGAAGTTTATATCGTTATAATTAATAGTGTGAGTCAACCACTTTTATTTCACTTTCCTATTATGCTATTCTCTCTGCTTTAAATTGAGTTAATATTATATTCAAATATGAATTTATATTGAAAAACAAAATTAAAATTACTTTCACGATAACTTCCCACCGGTGCAGATAATGGGTGTTTTCGTTTATTATATAATTATATCTTTAAAGTTTGAGAATTTTTATTAGTATTCATTCTTTACATTATTAAAGTGAAAGGTCTTTCTAAACATTTTGAATTCGAAGAAAAATATTAAAACAAAAGATAATTAAACTTATTTTTGAAATATTAATCAATATATCCTCAAAAAGATTGAAATCAACCCAAACACTTGTTCTTAGATAAAGTTTATTTACAATTATATGTATTCATAATCTATAAACCTTTTCGCTAAAATTTATGTATATTTCTTTACATAAATTTTATCGCTTTTTAAATACATTAAATTTACATTAAATTTACATTAAATTTTATCTTTGAAATAAAAAGCGCCAAATTTTAAATGACAAAAATGTTTTTATTGTATAAAAATGATGTAAAAATTAACAATGCGTTCCATATCATTGCTTTCGTACAAATAATCCCTGAGTGATATGGAAATAATGCCTCCAAAGAGGTCTGAACTTGTCCTGACCGCCGACGTATTAAACTGTGAAAATAATGGTCTTATACTCGATGGCCTTCACATTAAAGCCTACCATTAAATAAATACATAATTAATAATATTATTATTTAATGAAGAAAAATAATAGTCGTTTTGATTTAAAAACATATTTTTAATTTAAAAGTTAGATTTGTTGAAAAATTAGAAAGTACTCATACTTAGTACTCATACTCAGTGCTCATAAAAGTTTAAGAAAAATATAAAAAATTATTTCGTTGTCATTTTTATACATATAAAGTACTTTAGATAATAGACATAGTTTTACCTTAAATTTATCCAAATTGACTGAATTGCATATTAAATACCTATTATTTACCATTTATCTAAATACTAATGGTTTTAATTTTTGGACCAATTTTTAATTTCCCGATTTATTCAACTGTTTTCAATTCTGCGTCAAAGAATTTGTGTTCAACTAATGTTTATATCGGTATTATTATAATAAGACTGTTGTTTATTCAATACTAATTCAATTAGAAGAGATTCAAAAATTTGCTTTTTATTTACATGAATATAACTTATTTTCTAGGAATTTAACATTTCTTATACTGTATAAAACTTTTAAAGCTGAGGTGTGTTTCTTTATCACTCTTTTTTAATTATTAATGCGCTATATATTCTTCGCATCATTATATTTAATGCATTTCTTGTCGTATATCTCCTGTATATCTCATGTTCTCTCACGTCTCACGTGTCTCGCTATGCCTCCTCTTTCTTGAAAAAACTTTTATTAAGTTGAGTAAAGCTGTACGAAACGGCATTTGTTTTCATACAATGTTGGGTCGGGTCTCTCATTGTAAAATATTTTTCTAGTCGTACAGGTATCACCTCATCATTCATGAAATATCGACTCAAATTGTGCTAAACAACTCTTTTTCACTCAAGATTCTCAAAATACTCAATTTCAATAAATTTATTTATTTTTAAATATTGTTAAGAATTATTTTAATTTTAATAAAATTAAAAGAGAATATCACCAAAAGGAAAGCTCTTTTATATTTGAAAAAATTATTTTCTGTTTTTATTAAAGGCTCAATAATATTGAGCTTTGAATTATGTTCAAAAACTAGTGAAGTCATGTCATTTAGTATACAAGTAATTAATTATTATTGAAAAAATAAAATTGTAGTCTTTATTAATAAAAGCAATAACTTCTCCGGTTGGGGGCAAACAAGACAAGCATAAAGTGCGGGTTTTTAGAAACAGGAATGGGTTCAGCTATTTTGAAGTCTACCCACAAGTCTAGTTTGATTTCTAGTACTAGAACTTGTTGGCCACTACACCACTACATGACTACTTATTTTGGGTCTAATAGTAGTGGTGAAGTTTAATCATTACGAAAGTAGACGAATATATGGCCAGAGCGGCGATATATAATATTAGTTGAGAGCACCTCCTTCTGAAAGTCCGCATCTCTACCTATAATTATGATTGTTCGAGCCTTGAGTTTTTGCGTTCCTCCTACTAGACAGGGCTCTGCACCACCTTTCCGTCTATCAGGACTTGGAGCTCTCGTTTAGCTGTAATAAGTTATTCGATCCCTGAAAAAAATTTAACATTTCTTCAATTGTGGACTTTCTAATGAGAAGGTAGTTGTTATTTCAATACTTATTATTATGATTACTATTGACTCATGATTTAAGTTCAAATGAGAAAATAGTGCGAAAGAGCGTCAGAGAAAATAAGAGATGCGCAAAATCACTCTCTCATTGATGTGTTATTCTATGCAGTGATGGATATTATAGTCTGCTATCAGGAAGTCGTCGATATAATGCTATGTTAGATGTGATCGCACAGAAACTCCTTATTCTTCAGAAACCTCGGAGAAGGAGAACTAACTTTTTGGTTATAGTTTTAATGCATGTGTAGACAACATGTAATGTGATATGTTTGATACCTTATCTGTTTGTTTTACATTGAATGCTGCACTGCCACTATTGAGAAGCTCTTCAATCTGTGAATTCTGTTTTCCAGTTTTATTTAATAAATTTTCACAAATTGCTGTCTTATTACATCATTTTTTGGTAATAGTCATGCAGATCATCACTCAAATTGAAAGTGAACGCACAGGCGCTTGACTTTCCCTTTTACGTCAGTCGTTTATCTGGATTTTTAATGTAGAATATGAATGGGGTTCTGCCGAAGGAGTTGATAAATGTACGGCTCTGTTATACTAACTCTAAAAACACTGACAAATATTCTAAGCTTAAAGATAAATCTGATTCTGTTAAACACGAGTCAACTGAGGATTTCAAGGTATGATTTTATTGTTTAATTATTTAATTCCTCTATTTCTTTGGTTTTTTGGTCACTTGTTTCGTTCTAAATAGTTCTGCGCCAGTTATTTATGAATGATATCAGTTGTTTATAAAGTTTTATTTTTAGTTTTTCGCATATATTTATAATTAAAATTTTTATTTAGAAGCTACAATTCTGTTAATTTAGAACATAATTTTTATTATTATCAGTTCTATCAATAATATTTATTTAATTTAAATGTTTTAATCAAAATTTGTTTATTATCGTCCAAAGTATGGCCGCATTTTTTAAAACTTTTAAGTTAAACCATTTATTAAATTCCAGAGTATGTAAACATATTTTAAAGAAATACTTCTGTTTAACAGATCGTTTCAGATATAGAATTACATATATTTTTATCTGTTTTTGCATTACATTACGTTAGACTACACTTAAGAGTTAACGAAATACAACACCATTTTTAATAGTATTCCCTTTGAGAAAAGTTTTTAATTGTGTTTAATGCAAAGAGAACTATGAAAATAAATTTATATTATTTTTTAATGAAAAAAAGTCGAATCGAAGTTATATTAAACTGAAAACTTGGAATAATGTTCTTTCAGTTGGAGTCAAGTTTTGTTTTTCAGCATTTCTTTGAAAGCAATATTTGTGCCGAATCGACAGTTTAGAGATAATCTTTGTTTGTGTGTCTCCAATGACACCGATTTCGTGAGCCATTTATTCGTTGGCATTTTGACAATTAAGTTGAAAGTAAAAGATATGACACTTTCTTAACTATCTTTGTAATTGCATTCTAAATGGTGTTAACTTAGACTTGTATTCTTATATTTTATACTAATTCGCTGGTACTCTCACTGGTGTAGTTCTGGTTTCACTGCTTTTAGTAAAATATTTAGTTTTGCGAAACTGTTCGATAAAAAGTTGGTTAACTCGGAATCATAAACAAAGTTTATTTTGGTGTTTTGATAGACGTTAGTCCTCTGACTTAATTTAATCAATGAAAATAACATTAAGTCTGATATTTATTTTTTCACTCATCACTTTAGGGCACTCCTGACTAGAAAAATATGTTGAGAGCAAATAATATAAGCATTAAAGTAAAGCATATCCACTGAAATCTTATATCTCTATTATTAATCTTTTAAAATTCAAATGATTGTTATGATTGCTTATCGCTGAGGGCTATCTATGTTGCAAATGAAAACCAAGAGAGGAGGGTATGAGAGACAGAAACAGATCAAAATTGTAGTCGCATTGACTCGTCAGTTACTAAAATATTTGGTTACTTTACATTTTGGTGTTTTTGTGTAAGTCTTGAAATGTGATCGCATTATTTAAATACTATGTTAAAGCATAGCAGAGTCGGTCAAACCTGACATAATTCGGGAGTTGAGCAACTTTTTACTCGTTTGCTCGTGTGTTTGTGGAGGTAGTTTGAGTGCCAGTTCCAGTTGCAATATCACTGGTGCCAACTAATGAGACAGCAAGATATAAGACACCAAAATATAAAGTTACGCGCTTTTGCTCGAAACAAAATATGGAATGATATGTGTTTCTTATGCAATGGGAGACACAGCTGGGAATAGAAACCATATATTAAGAGTGTATGCCTTTGTTCTATGCAAGGCTTTAAGTTACCTCTTTTCGAGTTCGCCTTTTTTTCATTAACGAATTTGTTTCCTTTTTAGCATCTTTTGCATAAAGAAAGCATTTCTTTTTGATCACATGTTTCCTAAATTCGAGCAAAATGAATGTTAAGATCATTTTGTGACATAAGATCATGGAATAGAGAAGTACTCAGTTTTCGATTTCATAAATTGGCTAAAATGCATACACAGCTATCGAATTCTCTTTTATCCAGATATGTCTGTATTAATATGAAAGCATTTTGTCATTAAGTTTCATTTGGCACAAGTCATTCGATACCATTCATTTTTATAATCACAGCAATAGTAGAGTTCTCTCTTTGAGACTCATCTGCGTATTTAGAGGCAAACTATATATAGAGGGATCGCTAGAATTCGAAAGTTTAGAGTTTCTTTGAGTTTGGCGTCAAAAGCTTCGTTTGTGTACAGTACAGATACATCTGTCCATTAAAATGTAATGCAAAACCTGAGTAACTCAAGAAGATGGGATCGTGTGTCTTCAGTGGTTTTTGGTTTATACCATTGCCATATTGGGAGTTTAGATGTTAGTAAAAGTGCGACATTCGATCTCTATATGCCATATAATATGGCTTCTATCAAATTAAAGTGGACGGCTTTCTTATCATTAATTTAACATTTCTGGGAGAAGAAACCCGATACTTAATTCAATATCAAAATATTCATTTAACTATTTATTATGGCGTTTAGTTTTAAAACTGATTAATTTTGACTTTTAATAACTTATAAACTTATATAATGCAGGATTTATTAAATTTATTTTCATATATATTCTGTTCTTCTACTTTGGATTCAATAAAATTGAATCATTACTATAATTATAGATATAAGAAAAATGATAATTTAAAATTCAGTTATTAAAGTTCGTTAGAGTTATCTCTATTATTATAAGTTTCTTTCATTTTTGATGTCTCTATTGCTCTTGTTTTTTAATGTTTTCCATATTATTAGGCTTTATATATAAATTAAATGAAAATATCAAAGAATATAAGTTCAATTCAGCCTTACTTTTGTGTGTATTAAGCATTAAATAAAAAAGTAGTTTCTTTCGTGTATTGTATCAAACAATAATAAATGTATGTCTCTATGTGTTTGCCCTAAAGTAGTGTTCAGAGCACACCACACACTGAATGTCATACTCTTATGAGAGGCGGGTCTCGTTTTATTCTGGCGAGAGCTCAAATACATAGCATCGAATTCCTCCTCCCCTTCATCTCTTTCATGTTTTTCTTCAAATCTAATACCATCCGAACTAAATATGAGTGAAATAAAGTCTAACTTTCGTTTTAGCTCAAGAGAAATAAACTTTTTATATGCATTTATTTTGAGTTCAGCATTTTTGGTGCAATTTTCATATTCACGATATTTATATATTAAAGGATAGGATGGTATGTAAGAAAACATAATGCCGTCTAAAAAAGCATGAATGGTAAACATTACTCTAATTTTTCTCTTTTTTTGACCCCAAAGTTTCCCAGTCTTAGCTGTTTTATTAGAATAGAACTTCTTTTGTACGAAAACTATGAGCTTATTATTGATGTATAAATAAAGAGTACATCACATCGCGTATAATGTCTTATGGCATGAATTGCCTAAACTATTTGGTTCGCGGGTCAGAGCTTGCAAAACATTTATTATAGTTATCTAATGATCCGTTTGCGGACCACATCCTATTGCTAGCTGTCATGTAGTGCTCATAGAGTATGTTTAGGTCAATAATTTGTTATATGGGCCGCAAATTGGACAAGAATGGAGCGAACGGCACATTGATTCGTTGATGATGTGTTTTAGCACTTTTTATGATGAATGACCGCAACACACGCTCTTTGGGCGCCACGAACCTCCGTTTCTCTCTTATAATTCCTGTACAAAAGAACAACTTATATAATGTATTGAATTTTCACACTATTATATTTACTCCTTTTCTTTATTATGTTTGTTATGCTAACACATACTCAAATGAAATTGATTTTTAATTTATTATAAGTTTTGATTTTAAAAACTTTGATAAAAAGTTGCCGTTATTTGGTGTTAATATTAACATATTTTAGTCCATAACTCAATATAACTTTATTTAAATAAAAAGGAAAACTTGGTTCAAATCGATTTTTTGTGTATGTAACAAATTTTGTGTATGTAACAAATTTTGTGAACTCATTGCTTGCAGAGTTACAATTGAAGGAATTGAAGTGTTTCAAAATGAGGAAAACTATTGACTCATTTGCTTTGAATATAAGTACAAATCTAGAAATAAATGTTTTGTTATGTGGATGTATGAAAACTTTAAGATAAGGGAAGTCTCGATTATGGAGTGTATGAATTGTGCAAATCATTTGTTATGATTACAGTAATGCGTGAAGGGTTTTGATCAATGACACTAATGGATTAGGAAAAAATACTTTACTTTTTCTTTTATATTGCATTCCAAGCCTTATTGCAAATGCTTTTCTATCTCTTATGTATGATTTTTCACGAAACAGATTATTTTGTTTTATAGAATTCTCAGTTTTTTCTGACTAAAGACAAGAATATTCTAATGATTTATCTCTTGAAAATGAGTTCAATTTATTTTTTAAAAAAACAACAGAATTTTGTTTTACAATTAATATTTTGTAAAACATGAGTTCTGATGAAAGATTTAAAAGTAAATCCAATTTTTGACAATCTTTTTGTAATATATTTTTTGATAAAATGTGTTATGAGTTAATATATTAATTATGGTATGATTTGTCTGAATCAGAATTACGCCGAAACAACAATGAATGAATTGCTCGGTTGGTATGGATACGAAAAGCTCGACACTCGCGATACACAGGGTTTAAATTTACAGCACTTCACCTCTAATAATGATCCGCAATCATCATCAGTGACCACATCTACGTCCACATCAGCAGCACATCCAAGTCGCGGTTCCTCCACATCAAGCAAATCAAAAGACATACTAATAAATACAGATGAAAGTCATTCCGCATTATCCCCTACGAGTGGGTCAGATGGTGGTGGCGTTGGTGGCGATAGTACAGGAGTTTGTCGTTTTCCATCTCCATTAACAACAGAAACCAATACTGAAAATGGGAACGAAAACAAAGATTGTGCAGAGGGTGAGAGGAATTGCCATCACACGCAAACAATAGACACAAATAATGCGTGCATTTAAGGGTGTGGAACATAAGCGTATACAGTATAGCGTTTAAGGCAAAGAGTGCATAAGAATAATCGTCAAGTTATAGGCGCATCATTTCCTTGTATTGTCAGAAAAAGTTTCTCTCGCGCTATAAGAGGCGTTTCTGGTTCTTAGGGCTCGTTTGATCACGAATTCTAAGACTAGTATCCCTTAAATTATATTATTTCGCCTTTTCTTTTGTTGCATCACTTTTTCAGACTAAACCTCCGCCTGTTATAAATCGTCGCCCTTTTGATGGGTGGAGAGATTTGCCTGCGATTCAGCGCTACTTTATAATTACCTTAATTATTGAGTGGCGTTCATCGAAACTCATTGGCATCGGTTTCCATTACAACCAGAAACTATATCCAGACCTCAAATCAAATTCTGTTAGATTTTGAAGCTATCTCTTACCGTATTTGAACACACTTTTACTCATACATATTGACAGCTTTTTTATATTTACTAATTTAAAGAGAAATTTCTACACAATTATCATTTCTCTCTATCACAAAAACCAATAGATGTGTTCAAATTGAAAATTAGATTATTGACTGATATTCTATTTTTTATTTTTCATAAAATATTCATTCTTTCGTTAGTTTATATTCATAATTATGATGAAAGCTTTTCATAAAAAAATAACAATTTTTTCATTTAGTTTGCTGGTTATCAACAGTTATCAAAATGTTTCTAAAGAATATAACAGCTATTTAAATAATCCTTAGAATCATTTTATCGAATAGAACAGTACTCTATATTATAATTAAAGATTATTTATAAACTTGAAATCTCACACACACTTAATAATAAATAAGAAATACTTATTTCAACACAGTTTCAAAAGCACTTATTAAAAAACTTTCATTTTTTTAGTGAAATGTAATATCGTATTAGTATTCATGGCTCTGATGCAAATCGTGTTTCATTTTAATAATTCATTATCAAAGACTGAACATTCTCGGAAATGACCCCAATTATATTGAACGCATTTTCAATAGAAAAGTTTTAAAAATCTAAGAAAGCTTTGATTAGATCCTCAAAAAGCAGTATTCTTTCGTAAATTTGAAATGTTTCTCAAATCTTAATTTAAAACATTTGAAACATATATATGCGCTTAATTTTTTTAGTTATTTTATAATCAATGGCCATTCTTGAGCTTCAGTTTTAATAAAAAAAATCCGAGAATGTAGTCTTTGCTCATTACTTATAAACATAGTTCTAGCTCAAAGTTAGGAGTGTTTCAAAAAAAAAAAATTCACACACGCCTTAAATTTAAATTATTATTTGTTCACAGTCTAAGAGTATTAGTCTTTTATTTTGTTAGACTTAATGATCCACTAATTATGAATTTACTCAAAAGAGTTGAGTAATTCATAATTGATTTAATTGAATTTAAAAGCGAGAAATTTATGTTACCTCATATTTCACTATTATTATCATTATTATAGTCTTAATTATAAACTAAAGCCATTTGAGTCTTCAATTTTGGATTAACTTTAGGATTATTTAAAAACAATTGCAGGAAAATAATTGATTACAAGCTATTGTTTAATATTTAAGGGTAAATGTGATTATATTAAAGTCAATTTCTTGGAATCATTGATAAGTTGTATATTAAAAATATGACTTTTTTTTATTTGTTACTTAGTTTATGTGACTTTTATACTTATAAAAGAATCTAAACTTTGATGAGAGGACACAAAAGTAAAAGGTGTCGACTTTATATTTTTGTCGGGCGTTTATAACAAAAATACGATTCGCCCCACAATTGTAATTCTCATTTTCTCTCCACAAGAAAAAGTGCATTAAATTCTTAGTTCTTTAATAGTTGACATCATGAGTTGCAAATTTATAATTTTTTTTATTAATTTCTTCAATTCCTAACTTATAGATTTAATATTACAAAACTTATTACAATTTTGTTTAATTTAAAGTTTGTTTTTTGGTTTTTATGGGTAAAAAGTCCTAACACTCAATACATTATTAAGATTATTTTGCTTGTGATGAAAGTAATACTAAAATATTAATATTATTTGTGACAGATAACCAAAATATTCCTCCGGGTTGTATAGTGTGCGCCTGGTGCGCAAAGGTTGGCATGAAATTGTTCACTTTACGCACTGCCAACGGTTGTAAAGCTTTTTGCAGGTATTAAAATTCGATTATCATGTATTTGAGTGCATTGCAGAAATTGGTTTGAATTTTAAGAAAAAAACTTATTTAATTGTGCATACATTTCAGTGAGTTATGTTTCACGCAATGCAGACGCGCGTCTTTCAAGAAAAATAAGATCTGCGACTGGTGCAAACATGTCAGGTATGATATGATTGATATCTTCCGAAACTTGTTTATACCAATATTATCTCCGATTTTTAGACATACAGTTAATTACGTTGACTTTCAAGATGGAGAACAACAGTTGCAGTTTTGTAGCAATAAATGTCTAAATCAGTATAAAATGAACATTTTCTGTAATGAGACTAAAGCACACCTACATCTAAATCCTCATTTGAAAGAACCTTCAAAAGTGGTGTCTTCTAAAGGAACCAATTTAATTACACCTGATTTGTGGCTCAAAGAGTTTAAGAGTGGAGAAAACGAAAACTCATCTCTCAATAGTTTTAAAGGTAGTTCTGATGATGACTCGGACGTTGACTTTGAAGATTTGCAGACAATAGTTCCGCATTCGCTCAAAAGAAAGTTTTTGGAGTTTTCTAAAGAGCAAATTGACAGCAATATCAACACTACCAGTAATACTATAAAGGAGTCAGCGCTTCATAAAGAGAGTCCAAAGGAAAAGATAACTAAAGAGTCAAAACGCCAAAAACACTCAAATAGCAAAACAACTCATAATAGTCGTCATTCGAATGCCAAACATTCAAATTCTACAAATTGTGGTCAAACTGAAGGATCTGTTCGTGAAACTAAAGAAAAGACTTCGAGTTTTTATTCGCCTCCATATCGGGCACACACAAGGCATTCACCAACTCCCCCATTAGTTCCATCTATTAGACCCTCTTTAATGGCGCCAAACCATAACATTCCACTACTAAATGGCACATCTGCCGTATCTTCTGGTTTGAGATCTAATGTTCCGCTCAATGGTTTGCCACAAAACAGTTCTCCTTCGGGACAACTTTATCCTCGTTTGCCGGGAAGTATAGGAAGAGCTGATCATCACATACGGCCCCCAATAATGCCTTCGTCTGTATATCCAAGAGCGCCTCCAATGCATAATTTGTTAGGACCGGCACATATGGAAATGTTAATGAGAATGCAATCAGGTTTTGCGGGATTACGTCACCCGTTGCCATATCCTCCGCACGCGCCCACTGGTCACCCATTTGCAAGTTTACCCAATAATTTACATGTCAATGGAGGCCATCAAACAAGTGGGCCTTCAATAATACCGCCTTCATTACAATCTGGTTCAATGCCAACACATATGTTCCCCAATTCCTCATTATTGCCTCCGATGACTCTTATGGTTCCGTTTCCAATACCAATTCCACTCCCAATTCCGATACCCATACCATTGCTTTTTACTGTTAATAAAAATTCGGTATCAAATGATGAATCAGATACCGGTACTAAAACTGTTGTCAATAATAGTAATAGAAATGATGTGACGACCACTTCAAAGAACTGTGTGACTCCTCTGACAGGTATCGCAACTTCAAGTAAAGTGGAATCTGTTATCACAAAACTTGTGGAACGAAAGACAAAAGCGGCCAATAATAAAGTGAACCAAAATGTTAGTCATCCTAATAATGATGGTTTGGATTTGAGTCGAAAATATGTGATGAATAACACTGACCACAGCACTAATCATAATGAGTCGGTCAGTGATATGAGCAAAGAATCGGCTTTTCCTCAAAATCTAGTTGTCGTCTCGCGTAATAAGCGGTGTAATGGACTTTCCATTTCTCCCTCTCTTACCAGTGGTTATCGAGTTCAGTAACACATGTTCAGTAATATACATATTGATTAATATATTGATTATTTTGTTCATAATATGTTTATTTATTTAAATAAACACCAATTAAGTTTGACATCAGGTGTAATCATTGTCTCTTCTCTTTTAATTGTGTTTCATTTATAAAGTTTTATTCTATGTATCCTATCGTTCATGTCATCAATGTAAATAAATTATTAGATCATTAATCAACATTAATTCTAGTTATTCTTCTTTTCCTATTTATCTTAATTCAACACTATGTACGACGAGAAGAGACATTCAATCAAAACTCATTTAAAACTCATTTACAACTCATTCACTAAAATGTGTCAAAACTTTCTCTAATGTTTTCAAATCTATTAAGTGACGAAATGCTTGAGTCTATTCATAAAAGTTTTTAAAGTTTTCATGTTTAGAGTCGTATCCATAGAAACACTGGAAGAAAACATTTATATTTTGAGTGATTTTGAAAAATGTTTACAAATAAGCCTTTGCTTTGATGATTGAGTTAAACAATTTCTTCAAATTACAAATTATTAAATTATTTGACACATTATCACCACAACTGATGATAATTAATATGAACTTATATTTTAGTAATTATATTGAGATTAAACTGAAGTATATTTAGGTCTGCAGTGAATCAAGTTTTGGATGAGAGGTGGCTCTGATTCGTGTATTTGGCGTTTCATAACATTCATGTCTTATGATGTCTATGAATATGAAAAGAACAAAATGTCAGATAATATCAAACATTTGTAGCCATTCATTAATTAATACGATTTATAAAAGTTTTATTAATTAACTAAATTGTAATAAACGATGAACTGCTGCACTCCTTCCACATCACACTCATCTCATTCTTCATCCCACTCTTCATCCCATTCTTCATCTCATTCTTCATCTCATTCTTCATCTCGTTCTTCATCTTATTCGTCGGTCTCTTCTTCGC
>JAUJYT010000321.1:0-21125 GCA_033996565.1 Nanhermannia nana
TCGCTAAACGTTTTCCTTTAGACGACATTTTTATTAAGATATAAGTAAACAAACGCTGTTTTCATTTCAATTAATACAATTTGTATAAAAGATTTACAGTTTTTAGTAATCAATTGCCTATAAACGGTGACAGCTTAAGCTATACGTGCATTAAAAATGTGTTGCCTATAGCCGGATATTGCTTATAACGAATTGCTTTTATCCGAACACTTTACATTAACACTCCCATAGGAAAGGCCGGTGCATAGGAAAGACGTTGCTTATAACCGAAATTCCCTATATCAGGGTTGCCTATAACGGGGACCGACTGTAATATGTATCTCTTATTCATAAATGCCTTTTAAAAAAGAGCTCTTAATAAAAAACAACATAAACAGTAATTTTTAGTGCGCATAAAGTGTGCGCAAAAACATAATTGAATTCAATTTAAAAAACATTTGTTTATCAATACATTTGATTGCATTTCAATGTCATTGCAATTAATTTAAAACTTATCACAAAAACTAATGTAAAAGTAATTTAAGTATTAGATAAACATATTTTTAATCAAAGAAAATAACACATAAATTATTTTAAAACTAATAAACAAAAAATGAATTAACACTGAAGTAATGTTTGCCTCAAATACTTGCAAATCGTGTTCAAAATTATTATTTAGTTTAAGAAATTTCTACAGAATTGAGAGTGAATTCAATATAAGAACACATTTATTAAGAAGAATGTCTTCCAAAGGCTCGAATCTATTAAATGAGATCCAATCGAAAGCACTGATTGGCGGCGAATGGCGTCAGTGTTCGGCCGATAAGAGCTTCCAAGTGTTGAACCCATCAAACGGTGAACGGATCGGAGAGTCATATGATTGTGATATAAATGACGTGAAGGACAGCATCAGTGCCGCCAACAATGCGTTCCTCGAATGGAGTGAAACGACTGCTAAAGAAAGGTCACAATTATTGCGGAAGTTATTTGAACTGCAAATGTCTCGACAGCAAGAGTTGGCACAACTCTTGACACTAGAAATGGGAAAACCTATCAAAGAGTCGATGGGAGAGATCGCATACGGCGCCAGTTTTCTAGAGTGGTTCGCAGAAGAGGCCAAACGAGTCAACGGACAGATAATGCAGAGTCCGTGGAAGCAAAAGATGGTGCTCTACACCAAAGAACCCGTTGGTGTGGTCGCTATCATTGCACCGGTTTGTTCTCTAAAACGCTCTTTCAATCAATTGAAAGGTTCTCTTGTTTTTAGTGGAATTTCCCGAACGCTATGATTACCAGAAAATTGGGCGCAGTATTGGCCGCCGGATGTACTGCTATTATCAAACCTTCTGAAGACACCCCTTATTCAGCGCTTGCAATTGCGAAACTTGCAGAAGAAGCCGGTTTTCCAAAGGGTGTCATCAATGTGTTACCCACTTCTCGTAAACACACTGCATCTGTTGGCAAAGCTTTCTGTGAGTCGACAGATATCAGTGCCATTTCGTTCACCGGTTCGACAGCTGTGGGAAAGATATTGTTAGAACAGTCGGCGTCTACTGTCAAAAGAGTTTGTCTTGAACTGGGAGGTAATGCACCGTTCATTGTATTCGATTCTGCAAATGTTGATAAAGCTGTTGAGGGATGTATTGCTTCCAAGTTTAGAAATGCGGGACAAGTGAGTCAAGTCTGCTCTTGAAATATACAACTTTTGGTTTAGTGCACCACTGCATAGCATTTCTTCCAACACTTTGTTCTGACAAAGCTATAGCTTATGTTTGCCTAACCTTTCACAATGATTGACCTTTGAACACAACCTTTGACCTTTCAAAGTATTGTTAAGGGATAGCTAAAGCTTAATCAGTTGTGCACTAAAACCTTACTATTCTAATAGAACCCGTACTTATTTAATAAATTGCTATTCAAAACCATTAGACGTGTGTCTGTGCCAATCGAATATACGTTCAGTCGGGTATTTATGACAGTTTTGTCGCTAAATTAGCACAAAAAATGGCTCAAGAGTTGGTTGTTGGCGATGGAAGTGATAGTAAGACTACAATCGGACCTCTAATTAATTCTAGAGCTGTTGAAAAAGTACAAATCCATATAAATGATGCGCTCGAGAAAGGCGCTAAACTTTTTTATGGCGGAAAACATATTAAAGGAAACTTTTTTGAGCCCACAATTATCACAAATGTTAACAAAGAGATGCAGGTTTATAATGAAGAGACTTTTGGACCTTTAGCTGCCATTCACAAGTAATTAATCATTTTATAAATCTTAATATTTTACACAAATAAAGTAATATATTTATAGGGTTCATATTTATAGGGTTCATATTTATAGGGTTCTCGGTTTCCCACCCAATAGGAAAAAATTGTTTTATACCCGTTTAATGTTCTATTAAATTTGGACTAACAATCAAAAAATTGAAATTAAAACTATTTTTATAACACCAAAAAAGTAAACTACTGCTGCATTGTTTTTATTGTGTAGAATTGATGTATAAATCACAAAAAAGTGTTGCTATGTTTCTGACTCTCCTAACTACGAGTCAGCCGAAGACCCTATTTTAGAGCTTAAATAACACTTATATTTCTTTGCTTTGACTTGAAAAAAAATTTTCAGTAAAGCAATAGTTGACTGTATGTGTGTTTGTTTGAAGTTAACTATCTATACGATTAACCTATAATTTTATTTGATTGAGACTAATAGTTTACGAAAAATACAATTATTTGTGAAAAATTATATTTTTTGTCAGGCATTATAGGCAACTGGCCTGAATGGCATGCCTACCGAGGACCACATATAATAATTATTACACAATGAGTTATATAATTTAACATTAATTATAAATTTATTATCACTTTTAAAGCTATTAATTTATAATACAATAACAAAATTCTTTATATAGATTTAAAACAGAAGACGAAGTGTTAACGCTCGCGAACGCAAGTCGTGTAGGACTCGCCGGTTATTTCTATTCAAACGAATTGTCTCAGATTTGGAGAGTTGCTAAACGATTACAGGTTGGAATGATTGGTATAAATGAAGGAATCATATCAACAAATGAGGCGCCTTTTGGTGGCGTCAAAGAGTCTGGCTTAGGTCGAGAGGGCGGTCACTTTGGAATCGATGAATTTGTTAATATAAAATATATTTGTTTGGGAGGACTATAAGGACTATAAATAAATAGTAATTTTATTTAAATTATGTATTGTATTGTTCAGTAATTATTTCCAAACTTTGACCACACCGTCTTTACTGCCGGACACAAGTAAGTGATTGATTCGTGTTATATCAGTGATACAGTCCCGATGTGAGGGACTCACGATTTGCTGATCACATGATGAGTGTTGTTGTTGTGCTAATAATTGTTGATTTTCCTGACATTCCTGTATGACTTGTATGCCTTCAATAAATTTCGCAGTATATTTCACGTTATTATTGCTTTTTGCGTTATCACTGATTATATAACTTCTTTCGGGTTGACTTAAGTCCCAAAAGCGTATTCGCATATCAGTTCCCGAAGTAATAATCGCTGAGTCTTTACCTGTGTTTAGGACTAACATTCCGAGTACTGAATGAGGAGTTGCCTATAGATTAAAACAATTGAGTTATAAATGAAAACTGAAGTCATAGTTTAGACACAAACCTGAGTTAATGAAAGTGGTGGAGCAGTACTGGCCCATAATGTTTTAATCCTTGAGCCAGACTCACAGTCCCAAAGAGTCACCTCACAGTTTCCTTGAGCTATAGATATAAGTAATGCATATGTATTACAAAATAACCTCAAAGTTTGCTTATTTCTAACTATTTTAATGCCTTACCAGAAGAATAAAGACCTTCTTCTGAGTGTTTTATTTTTCTGATTCGATTTTGTGTCGGATAAGAAGATGTGTTTGATCTCAAAAGAAATCTTAAGTCAAAAGTAATTAATAATCCACGCGATGTTCCGGCAAATAAAACAATTTCATTGCCATCAATAGATGTTATAAGCCTTTCATTGGCCGCGATATTCAACTTCCAAATGGGCTCAACCTCTGAATTAATGTTCGACTGAATAATCCTCAGATCGTAACCAAGAATAGAAGAATCAGATAAAGATATGGCAAATGTATTTGGACTTAAAGTTGTTATATCAGTAATAGTAGATCCGGGAATGTCAGGAGTAATCAGAAAAGTATTCAATAATTTCATTCTTAAAGTGCTAGAATTGATTTCGAGTATATGAACGAAATTACTACTCGTATAAGCGATTATATAATCTTTACAGTAAGTCATTCCTCCAATAGATTGAGGATTTAGTTGTGATTGAGCTATAAAGTTGAGTCGCGAACGGTTGGCAACACTCTTGCCTTCCATTCTTGAGGAGTCCCATATCTTGACGGTTCCATCAGAAGAACAGGTGGCGAATAGCTGTGTTTCTCCAACTCTTAAGATTCGTCTGACGGCTGACTCATGTTCATGAAGATGTGCTACTAATACACCCCTTGGTTTGAATGCTGAGCATTTCGATGATTTTATTATTGCTAAAGGCGTGTAATCATTCTTCTTGTGTTGTATCAATTGATTGATTTCTTTATGACAGGGCGGGCACTGAATATGCGATTGATCGTATTCTCGGGCCTCATGAGCCACAGGTATAACACTTTCCACATCTTCATCGTTAGAAGAAATGAGTTTTGCATTCGAGCCGAACATATGAAGCCATTCCTCATTCATAGCCGATGTCTGTTTTTTAACTGTTGACTTCTCACTATTTCTGTCATAAAGAGCAACACTAAAGCATCTTCTATTAGGAGTTCTTTTGACGATTAAAGTTCCTGAAAGTTTTTTTGGACTCAAATTCTTTTTATTCTTATTTATTTTTCTAATTAAATCCGAAAGTCTGACCAATTGATCTTCAATTTGACTGTTCATGCCTTCATGTGTTAGTCTTGTGTAAAGAGCATCTTCAATAACAGTTGACGACTGGTGATGGCGTGGTATAGCTCTCAACATCTTTCTCTGTGTTAAGCACTCAAATAATTGCTCAATATTTAGCTTTGAAGTCATTATCAGTTCATAAATAGATCTCGGAATCGGTGGATATACAGAGTCAATGAGAAGCGCCTCGTTTTTCAATGAGTGTATATTTCTGGCTAAATGTGGTTCAACTAATGGCTTGATTTTGCAATTGATATCAGCTAATGAAAGACGTGACGCCAGAGTTAATATAAGTGCTATTAAGCTATTACTGATCCATATGTTTGGATGAGCCAAAAGAGGTAACGCATCGCGTACTAACTCATAAATTATGCCTTTATTAAGTAATCCTTTATTTGTAAACAAAAAAAATATTGCTATTAATAATGCTTTTATGAAAATAATAAATATATAATAAAAACCTTGTTCTATGAGTGCAGAGATAGACATAATTGTCTTATAAATAATGGTTTCCTCGGCATCTGATAAGCCTTGTTGTAGAAGTGGTTGCAAAATAGGCGAACATTGAGAGCCAAGATATGATGCGATCACTATTATGTTGTCGAAGAATGAGGCGCGAAGTTGGAAGTCATTCTATTTTGTATTTAATTAATTATTTATAATTTATTTTACAATTTTTAGAAATAACAATAAATAGCTTTTGAGGCTTTTATTCTTACTTTATCGTTAAGAAACGTAATTATATGGCTTAGTATAACATCGTTTGTCTTCTGTCTGCCAAAAAATACGCACAGATTTGCACAGCTATCAGGCGTTAGAAGAAGAGTCCTTCGAACGCAATTGTTTGAATCTGTGAGCAGTTGAGACACCATTAGTTGGAATGCTTCGTGAAGTAGTGATAGCTCTTCGTCGTAGTTTTGATCACAAGACTGACTTAGAAAGTTATGCGCCACACATGATAAACGAGATATATTTGCTGCCAGAGTTAGTCTCACAAACATCGAACGGTCAGAAACCACTTGACACTGAAATCAGAGTTTTTTAATAATGAAAAGCATTTATTTATATAACTTATAAATTGAAAGCAATGAAAACATACCAAAACAGGAAGTATATAATCAGTGAAAACATTATTATCACTGGGAGGCAATTCATTCACTTGTTCTAAAGAGCATGTAATAGAACTGATAGATTCAGCTCGAACTCTGGCGTCTGTATCGCTTAAAGATTGCAACAAATAAGGCAAAAGCCTATCAGTAATATAGGAGGACATCACAGGCGAAGAGTTTGCTATTTTACACGATAATCGTTGAGCTAATATTTTACAGTGAATGTGCTTTAATCCACGCATTGTTGAAGTAATAAGAACTAAAAGTAATAGTAATCCATGAGGTTCTTGTTCTAGAATCGATGGCAACAGACCATCAATATCTTGAGCGAGTCTTATTATCTTGGCGTCGGGCGGAAGTCGTACTAATTGTCTTAAATAGTCATAAAGTGATTCAAAATAAGGAGGAAATACTTTATCGGTTAATTCCGACAGTATTTGAGAACTTAGTTTCCGTTCGTTTGGCTCTAAACTAATCAGGTTTTCGACTAATTCTTTGATTTCTATGTTTGCGATCGAATTGAGTGACTTTTCGGGATAGAATTGTTTGACTCTAAAGGCGAGCAAATTTCCCAAATCGAAAAGATTGCCGTTCGGCGCGTCCTCTGAAAACAATTCAGCCAAAACACAACCGACACTAAACATATCCATTTGAGCCGTTAATTCAGGTTCTGTTGACTGATTTGAGATCATTTGTGTCTGCAATACATCTGTTTGTGTAGAAGAGCTTTCGTTAACAAATCGTTCGGGAGCTATATTACAACATCGTCGACGAGAAGTGTCGAAAAAGTATGAAAAATCTGACGGATTATCCTGAAAACACACCATTTATTTATATTAAAAACGTTTTCAATCACTAAATTTATTTTATTTATTAAATATTTGTTTATAATATTTGTTTTCATAACCCTTTAAAATAGAAAAATAAGCGATTTGTACAGTAATTGAGTTGAGTTAATAAACATTCCATTCTATTTATATAGAAAATGTTTAGCTTAACAGTATCTTTGATTCATTACTGTAGGCTATTATAAAAGTAATTTAAATTAAGCTCTATTTATATAACTTTATTCTTTGAGTATTTTTATCGAAAGCTGAATTCTACTGTTGAAGAATTCCCTTCCAGCTCGAGCTTCTATAAGCGCAGCTCAGAATTCTTGATCTTTGAGCTGGGCTGCTATCTCATAGCGCAATACAGCTCACATCCTACATAGCTCACAGCTGGCTTGTGCTATTCACTAGTTATATAAACAGTTTAAATAGAAATAATAATTTTTTGAAAGCATGATTCATGAATGCATCTCATCATTCAATTTGAGAGAAGCTGTAATTCAATACCTATTTTACTAAAAAATGAGAAGCAATTCAATATTCTATGCTATTTTACTGTTACTACTGTTTTTGCTTTAGTTTGAGCTTAAGCTTGAGCTTCAAGCTCGAGCTTATAAGCTCAGACATTCAAAATTGAGCTAAACTTTTGCTATTCGCTACTTTCATAGGCTTTGTTTACGTTAAAAGAGGAACACAGACAGACACAAAACTTCTTTAGTATATAAGATGATAAGACTTGAGAATTAAAAGTTATCTCAGTTTATAAGTAATATATTTTTGTTTTGAAGCTTGTTTTGCCCTAAAGAAAGATTAAAAAAATGATTTTTTTGAAAATTAAAACTCAAAAATTTTCTGTCAAACTCTGGTAATGATTGACAGACAGTTTTGCTAAAAACAAGGCTATACATAAAAAATAACTGAAATAATTCAATAAAATATGTGTTAGCCCTGAGTCTAAAGCTATGCTTTGGTTCTCAGTTTATAACTGACATAACTGAAGGTTAAAGAGCTTTTTGAGATTGAGTTTCAAGTTCTGTAACATTTGATCGGAAATAATAAACGCAAGCATTGGATTACTTAAAACAAAATGATTAAAATCATAACAAATTCTCACAAAGAACTCAAAGGCTTATGAAGATTGCATTTATATAATCAATAAAACTATTTATTCATACATTTAGTCAAAAAAGTTTAATGACTTTTAATGAAAAAACGTATACTTTTGAGACATGACTTATAAAACATTAAAAATGTTGAGATTATATTTAGTTTTAATGACGACGAAGACTTACATCTGGAAGAAAGACCGGTTTATAAGTGGCAAAGTCGGTGATAACAACCCAAAGACTAGATGTGACCAAAATATTCTCTAATTTGATATCTCCGTGAAGTATACCTTTTGTATGACACCATTCGATACACTTAACCAACTGGTAAGCGATCCAACACTTCTCCAAAAAGGTGAGGAACGGACGCGTCGATAGCCTATCATAGAGTGAATACCGAACGTACTGTCGGGCCATTAGAGCAAAGGTTGGGTTTATGGCCACCCTATGGTAGGCAGCGATCGAGACGTTACGTAACGTCTGGTTTGACAGCAATTCAATCCGACTTTTGTGTGTTGGCAAAGGAAGTGAGGGGTCTTCCAGTGCCAGCACTTTGACCACACACTCGCCCTCATAGTGTCGACATTTGGCCACTTTTAGGAATCGGGTCGAACCCAAAGACACCATAAACTGAAACTCTCCCACATCTGAGAGATAGTATTCGATCGGATGTATTGCTTGCGGAGCACTTCCGACCAATTGGTTGCCCATCGCTTACCAATCAGGACAACTATATCTGCGCTTATTTCTTGTCCACTTTAACACATATTTTATTCCTTAATAAGTTATTCACATATTTTATACCAAAACAATATTTTTGTTTATTTTATGCCTTTATTGATAACTCTTTACGTATTTGTAGTTTTGACGCAATTTTTGAAATTATTTCTTCACTTATTTAATCAACTTTTGTTTTATTTATTTTTATTAAATTTTATTTTTTTTAACTTTTTATTTTGTTTTTAATTATTTATTTCTTTTACAGGTATTATTAAACTGAGGAGTAGTTTATTTTAAATACGATTTAACTTTAAGTCAATTAATTATTTATTATTATTTATATTTTAAATAACGTCTCATATAATTAGGTTTTGCTTAATGTTATGATTCATATGAACGTCAATGACGTCAAAAGTGTTTACAATAATAATGTGTTTTATTATTATAGAAAACTTTGTATTCATTATAACTTTAATGCAAACAAAGTTTAAATTTACTTAAACTCAAAGTTAAAACAATAAGTGATTTATTCCTTAAAAAATAACATAATTTTTTGTAATTAATTGAAATTGATTTGCAATTATATAAGAAATAATATCTATAAAGAAAAGCAACAAAAGCATAACACAAATAGTGATTAGACTTAAGAGACATCTAATGAGCACATCTTTTGCCATAACTTACGTCACATTTAATTAATTGGCTCTCAATTGAGATCTTATTCAAAAACCTATTTTAAGTCATCAAAAAACAAAATAATTAAAAAAATGGATTCAATTGTTTTGCGAAATAATATTCCAATTATTAACTATAATAGCAATCAATTGACTAAAACAGAGAGAAAATTATCGAAATTTTTTAAATGTCTGCCAAATAGTAGCGAAAAGTGTTTATGGACTGGAAATGATTGCAATAAATACAGAAAACATTTGGAAAAACATAAAAATGTGTTTTGTTTTTATTGTAAACACAATGCAAACAATGAAAACATAGAGTCCTTTGATAGCAAACAATATAATCAATTGATTCAACATTTGGTACAAAGACATGGCTTCAGACGATTTCAATGCAATCAATGCCAGTACAGAGCCGTCACTGCAACACATCTTGAATTGCATCAAATTTCAGCCCATTATAACATCTGGTATTCACTCAATTATTTAAATTATTAATGTTTTTAATTGTCTTTCAATTTATCTTTAGGTCTAATAATAGTTTTATCGATAGTTTCGATGCAATCAATAAAATGAATGACTCATTGGTTATAAAGATTTGCAAAATAATCGTCTGTAAGAACATCTGTTTCGGGCCATCAGTTCATCACTCGATTTGGATGAAAGAGTTTGCGCCACATCTGGACTCAATCGGATCCCAATATCACTGCCTTTTCTGTGATTATAGCGATGCAGAAGTTGTTAAAGTATTTATTCATTGCGTTCAAAGTCATCCTGATTTTGATGTCTGTGTTTGGCATAAAGGATGTGATAACTATTCGGTGCAATCGTTTAACGAAAGCTCAAAATATATTTATTATGACTGTGATAATGAGTCTAACGATTCAATTAGTGTTTTGTCTAAACCTTCGCCTAAAAGACGGAAATCTATTTGTATTGATTTTGAGGACAAAGACATTCCTGGACTGGAACACAATTTTAAGCCACCGCTCAGGAGAGAGTCTTATGATTATTCATATGATGATGACTATGACATGACACCATTGGATGATAATTTCTCTCTCTCTGATAAAATCTCTGACCCGGAAGAATATTCCCAACAAAGTGTGTCTGAGAACAGATATGAAACTCATGAAAGAGGGCCACAAATGCAGCCAAATATCAATTTGAATCAAAATAATGTGTACAACAATTCGATAAATAGTAGGAATAGTAATAATCATCCAATTAAAAGGTCAGTCAGTCATTCAGATATATTGTCAGCAAAGCCTTCATCTAATAGTACCACAAGTCCAACCATTCCTCCGCCAATCGATTTGCATGAAATGGAATCACAATTGAGCGCAGAGTTGAGTTCTCCCATTAGACAGAATTCATTTAAACAGAAGAAAAGAGTTGGCGTTTCGAGAGATGTTCCACAGAATACTCCATCCAAGTCAAAGACCACACCTTCAAAAGCAAACAAAATATCTTATGTAAAGAGAATGGAGAAAGAGAACGAAGACGAATATATTGAACTAATCAATGAAACGCTAACTCCTAAAAAGGGAGTCAAAGCCCGATTCGAGAACCGAACCTTCTTCGAGCCGACGGCTCTTTCTAAGACTCGGGTCGAATACAAAGATAAAAATATTTTCCGGTGTCTTATTTGCAATATCGATGATTTGAGAATCAATAAAATTGATTATCATTTGAATTCTGTTCACAATACACAATCGTCTTTCAAATGTGGTTACTGTGAGTTTATTGACAATAAATTTAATATAAGAGAACACTCGAGACTAAAGCATCCCTCAAATGAAGACAAAATTGAGAAATTTATTGTCCCTAAAAGTCAGGAAACAGCCATTGGATTCACTTCTAGTTCAAAAATTGTGAGACCGGTCGATAGAGTACAAGCCACTGCTCGGAAGAGAACGGGCGGTCCTTTAATCAGAGGTTCGATAACCCAAAAGATAAAAGAGAGCACTTTTATGGGTCCGCTTAGGAATGATATAACAGTCAGGAAAAGACAATTAGAAAGTGAACGTGTCGTAGAAAACGAGCCCTTCATTAGAGTGAAGCCTCGAATGACTCATTCGTCTGATATTAAGACTAAGAAAGTGGTAGAACCCAAACATAATCAAGTGGCTAAAAAATCGACTGCAAAAGGAGGCGACAGTTCTCAAAAAGATTCACAAATTTTTATCACTGATGAAGAAATTCCTACAAAGTATTTCTGTGTGTTCTGTAGCGAATCATTTATTATTAACAATAAAGTGGACGCTATTGAACACTATAAGTTACATTTGAATTTGGGATACACTTGTGCTAAATGTAAATATTTTGTCATATCGTACGATCAAATGGAATATCACATCAATACTGTTCACCCAAATGAAGAAATTGATTTCGAAGACAACATGACTGAACCCATGATGAAATGGATTTCCAACTTTTTAGATAATCAGATAAAGAATTCTGACTTTGTTGGGGATGACATGCCCTCTAATAATAATAGCATTAATATTGAATGTCCGCTATGTTTGAAGTCTTCTCTCATATGCAAAATGAAAGCGCGACCTTTCGATGCCTTATGGAAAGCAAAACTTCACGTTTGTAAGCATTACTATTGGATGCCTATGAGGTGTAAATTATGTGTAGAGACGGAAACCTATTTTCCTATAAATCCTTACTTATTAATGAAGCATTTGGTTGACCAACACTTCACTTCAGCCGATAATATTCATAATATTTCATTTCGGGGTCAAAAGGCATACAATGATTTGAAAGAACAACAATTAAGAACTATTGACAAAAATTATGTACCTTTAAGAGTGCATTCCAGCGAAATAATTGATGCGTTCTTTTATCAACTTATGGTTCAATTGGATGTCATTTATGAACAACAGTTAAAATTGAAGTTTGGATTAAGTAAAGAAATTAGGATTTCATCTGAACGTATGGTTCATATCAAAAGTGAACCAATTGATGAAAATGCAGAGTTGATCAGTAGTGATGACGATTGTGATGATAAGAAAGATATTAAGCGTGAAATTAAGACTGAATTGAAGTCTAAAATAAAACCTGAAGTCAAAGATGAAGTTAAAGATGAAATGAAAGAAGAAGATAATGAGGAAACCAATAAAACTCAAAAACTTTTAGGCCTATTATATCCTGACGAATGCATTACTTTGAGCTCTGATGATGAAAGTTAATTGAATCTAATTTTTAAATAAACTTAAATCTAGTCTTTACATAAGTTGTCTCTATTATGAATAGAAGTTAAACAATTACATTATCTTTATGTATAAAACTGTTAAATCAATACTCAGTAATAATCTGTTTTTTGTTAAACAACGTATTTTATTCTCAATAGTAATTTACTTAAAATATTGGTAGATTTCGGTATACATATCATATATGATATGATATGTATGGGAAAGAATTTTTTTTTATCAGAAAATTCATTGAGTTTATATAGAGTTGAAAATAAGGAATTTTACCTGAAACAGAAATTAAATGAAATGATTATATAATAACCATTTCATATAATCGTTAAGCCTTTTATAATTACATAACTTGAATACTAATTGAGTGTAAAACTAGTTTTGTAACTTAGCATAAATGACAACATTTTGTAAGAAAAGTCAATTTCTATAATTCAAATAAACTCTAAAGTCATTTAAACTGAAAATAGTCTCAATAATCGAAACAATAAGTGATTTATACGAAAGAATTATAATAATTTAGATACTCATTAAAAAGATTTTCCCTCAAATATCTATTAAGACAACTATTAGTTAGTCTGAGAGATCAGTGACTGCCTCATAATTTAATGCGAAGTTAACTGCTTTGAATCGCCTGAAGGGCAGAAAATCACAGCACATGACTATTGAGGGCTGTTTTGAAGGTAATTATTCAATTAGAGAAATACAACTCATTTTTTTGATGAACTTTTAAAAGAATTCAATTAAATGGACGGAATTGTTACTATGGATACAAACTATAATCTATGGCAAGTCCTATAGATTTCATCGCCGGTTGTGTCGGAGGTAATATGTCTTCACATTGAAATGATGTCCCCATTGAATAAAAATTAAATTTATTTTTCAGGCGCTGCCGGAGTTTTTGTTGGCCACCCGTTGGACACATTGAAAGTAGTGATGCAAACAAGTACTAGACGTCTATCAATGATGTCATTACTGGCAGACTCTTCGGTAAATTAATTGAATACCACTTAATATTGTTTAAATAGAAGTTTTTTGCTTAAAAAGTTTTCATTGAATATTAAAATAATAGGTCTTTTCATTATATCGAGGAATAGCGGCTCCGCTCACAGGTTTGGCAGCGATTAATGCTATTGTATTCGGTGTTTACGGGTCACTAATGCGTATGAATACTAGTGAACCAACTCTTTTATGGCACGCGACCGCCGGTTCTATTGCCGGTATTTCTCAATCTGTGATCACATGTCCGATGGAATTAATAAAAACAAGAGCACAATTAACATCATCACCAGTCTTGTCATGTTTTCGGCACATAATCCGCACCGAAGGCGGTACTCGAGCCTTATATAGAGGCTTAATTGCGACCATAGCTCGAGACGCACCCGCTTTTGCCACTTATTTCTCTTGTTATGAACTTATTCTAAAGCTGACAAACAGTTCGTCATCATATCCTCCCTCAACATTACTATTATTATTAGCCGGTGGAACAGCCGGTGCCACGTCTTGGCTCGTCATTTATCCTTTAGATGTCATAAAGTCTCGAATTCAGGCTGACATCAGGTATAAATCGATCCGCCATTGCATTAGAGAGTCATTCAATGAAGAAGGAGTTAATGTTTTCGCGCGTGGAGTGGCCCCGACTTTGGTCAGGGCTTTCCCGACAAATGCGACCACTTTTGCTGTGGTCACGTGGACTCTATACTCATATGAACACTACTTTTGTGAAGAACATCAGCCCAAAAATGGAGAAAATATTCTGGAATAAGTCCAATAATACTTTAGTCATAAGGAATGTTTTGTTTAAGTTTTTCTTTATATACTGTTTATTGTTTATAATTGTTATTAATTGTTTATGAATTCATATATTTTTATGAAACTTTTATGAACTGAAGTTAATTCTTAAATTTGTTTACTTTTTATACCTTTTATATACATTTTTTGGAAACAAAAGATCTGTTCTCTTCGGTATTTTATGAAACATGAGCTTAAATCATAATCATTCCAATTATTGTTTTTTATCTTTTTTTATTACAACTTTAAAGAGAAGTGATGTTAAAGTTTAGTAAAAATAAGATATTTTTTAATATTATTGACTAATTTATATAATTTTGGTTAAGTTTGTCAGCTTTTAATTACTGTAATTTGTGAAATATGAAAGTTTATCAAAAGCAGATCATAAGCATGTATTTATAATTTATATAATATTGTAATTTACATCAAAATCCTCATAAAATATTTTTATAATTTAAGATAATTTTGTAAAAAATAAACTTAAAGTTATTGAATATAATGTTATGATTTTTGAATTGTAAGAGAACTCGATGTCTGACTCGCTTATAGATAATCGATGAAAGAAGTGTCAAAGTTTATTATACTGTAAATCCTTTAAGATCCTAATATAGTATCTGTGATACTGTATCGCAAACTCATTTCTTAAAGCCTCTGAAGTTATTTAGTGTTTTTATCAATCAATGCATTAATTAATAATAGCATTGATTTCGAGTTAAAAACATATTTTTCTGTCTATATTTTAATTATTTTTATTTCGAAACTTGTTTTCTCATTAAGTTATTAATCATTCGAATCTATTTATATACTGTAAACTTCCGTTGAATAACATTTCTTTAGGCAATGATGGCAACGCTCAGCGCTCGCGCTTGGGTATCGAGCGTTTGTTGAGCACCAGGTCAACAAATTTCTTAAGTTGGGAGACTTTTTATTAGACAAAATTAGTTTATTTCAAGCAAATGTGCGATAATGTGTGCGATTCTATGTTTAATTTTTTAAAACAGAATAATATGTGTGTTTATTATAAAGGTATGTAATTTAGCTTAAATAAAATCCAATGTAACATAGCCTATGTTACATAGGCTGTTTTAAAAAAAAATTGCTATATTACATAGGCTGTCCAATGTAACATAGCCTATGTTACATAGGCTGTTTTGAAAAAAAATTGCTATATTATATGTAATGATTACACATACATTATATTATACACTTGACTCTAGCCATAGCGTGTTTACGCTCTTCTGTGAACCGAGTACGCTCGCACTCGCTACTGAACGCCAAACCCTGAAGCGTTAACCATCACTGCCTATGGAAATATCTCAATTGTACCAGAATTGTACAGCTCAGGAATTAGAATTATGCAGAATTGGGCAAAAAATTTCAGCGATGCGTAGGTATGATACTTGAGGGACGTGACATAAATTCAAATATTAATAAGTTATGGCAATGAACTAATTGTTTATTTATTCAAAAGTAATTTTAATCAAATATTATATGAAAAAGCAGTGAAAAAGTAACATTTTAATGATAACCACTACTGATAATAACAAAACATAAATATTAAATAAACATTTCTGTAAGAAAAACAAGTTTTTGTCAACTTTGTCATACTTGGGGTCATATTATTAATAGTCAATTCATTTAGAATTCGGAAACAATTAGTCAGAAATCTTTGAATTCAAAAGTTGAATAATTTATTTAAATTGCAATGATATCTATATCTCAAACCCATATCTTTTCACATCTTTTCCCAAGTGATGAAAACATAAGTCAGATTCCCCGACCTTATGGTGCTGTACAGTCACTCAATCAATGTTAAGTAAGTCCAGTGACGTGTTGTTTGGTCATTAAAAATGTGATATTTATTCAAATTGATAAGAGAACTAACATTGAGTTATAAATAATGATTATTATGAGTATTACGTACTTAAAAACCACAAAAAATATTTATTCAGGAATTTATGATTTGATAAGTTTAAAACAATGGGGCTCTTACTCACGCCTTTTTTGTGGGCTAACGAGTGCAGAGCGTTTACCGAACTTCAAATCAGCATTTGATGAGCTGGAAGTTATTTTTGCAAAATTTGTTTATTCTAAGCAAATATCCGAAAAGGCGTGGGGTTCTAATTTATATCATGATTTTTTATAACAGATTAAATCATTAATTTTTGTGTAAAATTAATATTTTGTAAGTAATGATGTCCATAGGCTCAAGCTGAGCCTGGGCTAGCCTACTCTCCAGGCTCGAGGCTCATGCTGTGAGCCTGAAGAATATTTATGCAAAACTTTCCATGAATTCACAGTAACTTAATATTTTATATTGTCTTAGTTTATTATTTCATAGACTGTAACATTTATAAGATATGGGCGGTAGACAATTCCCAAAGACCGTTTCCCCGCACGGACAGTTCATTGAACGCCGATTCACCGAATAGACAATTCACCGAACGGTACAATTCCCCAAACCAAAGATTTAGTTTTAGTGTAGTTTAACTTATTTAACTTAGTTTACATTAATTTTGTTATTACATTAATTTTGTTATTACTTTAAATTAGTGAAGAGCAAAAGGCAAGTTCAATGACAAGACAATGAGCTGGGACAAACTCAGCTCATGCTAAAGCTCGCGTATTTCAAAATAAGCTCAAGCTTGATGATGAAGAAGATGATGCAAGGAAGCTAAGCTCATAACAGTGATCTAATCTTAAAACGATGTCTATTTGGTGAATCGGCGTTCGGGGAACTGTCCTTTTGGGGATTTGTTTTAAACCCATAAGATTTTACCTGTACTTTTGTTTATCTTTGATTATTATTTATATGTATAATTTGATAGTATTTTTGTCTCACATTATTCTATTTAAAAAAGCACTTTCTTTCTTTATGTTGACATTACCAACATTCCAGTTAGTGTTACTATAATCCCACAGTAATTTTCTATAATATAATTGTAGGTCTGTAGCAATTTTTAAAAATGTCATATATTCGATTTTTACATAACAAAAATTTATTGGTATCCAACTTAAAAAATTCTTTAATTATGGTCACCTTACAAGTTATTGTTACTCTATGAGAATCCTGGAAAAATTTCCCGAATATTAAATAAATAAACCGTATATAATTGTAAAAACAAAAGCTTACAAGGTTCATGCTCAAGCTCAGGCTCAGGCTCAGACTTTGAGTTTTGGACACAGGCTCAGGCTCTAAGCTTTTCGAGCCTATGGACATCATTATTCGTAAGAATTAGGACACTTTATTTTGAAAAACTAAAACTTAATTAAAAACTTGAAGCTAAATGCTCGTCGCCTAGCGTTGAGCATCACTGGTTTAAAATTTGTTAAATTTTTAGATACTATCAGTAGGTTTGTGTGATTTTAGTAGTTATCTCTTAATATAAATTATTAATTTAGAAAACCATGAATTCTAAACTTATATAAACGTATAAATATATAACTTATATAATAGTAAGTGTTATGTCAATTAACTCAATGAAAAATGGAATGTCACTCAATCTCCTCCACATCTTTTTTGGAGTCATACGAACATAACTTTGTCTCAAACATTGTACTGTACGTATATGTAATAGTTAGTAAATCTTTCACGTTCTTCAATAGCAGTTTTATAAAAAACTCTTTAAGATTAAAGCCTTAAGACTAAAATTGCGATGAAATTTAATTTAATTTAGATCTAAGATATAAAAGTTGAAAAACTTTTGAATTTTTTAATTAGTAAAGAAAATTATTTTATTAGTGTAGGGCTTCAATAAATTGGTTCAATAGTTATTATGTCAATAACAGCTAATGTCCATAGGCTCGAGCCCTACAAGGAGTATAACCTAAAGGTCAACTTTTAAGGCATGTTATAATAAGAATTAAAAAATTAATATTGCTATCGTTAAGGCTTTACTTTATTCGCAGAATTATTTCCAATTTACTCCATTTCAATAGTATAGTTATATTTAATATTTTTAAAATAACTTAAGAACGGTTTGAGATATTAAAATGAAATTTTAACATATTATACACAAATCAATTAGGAAGAGCCTATAAAAGTTTGGACTCTTCTATACTTAAATATTCTTATATAAACATCTACCACAGGTTTAGTTATAATGTATTTCAATAGCAAAAATTTGTTTGAACTGAAATTTTAATCTTATAGTATTAATTGATTCCCAAATATTCAATAGAATTTCAAAATTTAAGTCAGTGAACATTATTTATAATATTTTATAATATTCCAAATATTTGCAGAAGAGTTAATTTTCTTGCAGTATATTTATTTTTAAACACTACCGAGTTTTCGTATTGTAGAACAATTATCTAGTAACGGGACTCATCCTAAATTTTAAAAGGATATGGCTAATTGTTTAGTGTATAATATATTAAAATTTCATATAAATTTCTCACACCGTTCTTAAGTTATTTTTAAAATATTAAATATAACTATACTATTGAAATGGAGTAAATTGGAAATAATTCTGCGAATAAAATATAAAGCCTTAACGATAGAAAATTTAATTTTTTAATTCTTATTATAACATGCCTTAAAAATTGACAAAGTTTCAATAAAATCGGGAATTGACCTTTGGGTTATACTCCTTGTTGGATTCAAACCTATGAGCCTGATTCTGAGGTTGAAGCTCTTCGAGCTGAGCCTGGAGCTTAGGCTAGCACAGTCTGATCCCATGGACAACATTAATACTAATAAAGACTATTTTATATGTTTTTTAAAACTCAAAATAGATAAGTTTGAACAAACATCTAAAATATTTCAAGTAGTTAAATAAATAAACACCAATTTTTTGCTTAAATAAAAATGACAGCTAAAGCATAATAATGTTTTAAAGCATACAACTTAGACATCAACAATGGTTTGCACTAGAAATTGAAGTGAAATTCGTGATTAAACTGTCCCACACTATTAGTTTAGCAATTTTTGCTTTAATACTATTCTTTGGTATTAACAGCTTTCATAACTTTTGGATTGTCTTCTTGTTATCTTATGGGTTGTGTTTATCGATATTTCATTTTTGATATATTTCTTAACGACTCTTTTGTACAAAAGAAAAATAAAGAGAAATGAGTTTTACTTATGCTGTTTAACTGGGAAAAGAAAACAAAAAAATTATATCTTCAAAAAGCATAACACAATCGTAGTTTTTGTATAATTTTTAAGAAATAAAATCTTTATTAATGATTTGAGATCATAACCAGAATTGATTTACTTCAAGATTACAGCTATAATGAAATAATTAATTTATAAGGATTTCTAATTTTGTTGGCATTAAGATAAATGAATAAAAATCTATGAACAAAACGTAACAATAAAAAGCTTAGAGAATGCTTGAACTTCATATCTCAAGCATTGTCTATTGGTATTAACAAATACACAGATGCATTGTATGATGTGATAAAACTCTCAAATAAAGTCGGATGGGTTGCTAAGCGACCAGATCTGCTTCTGGAAAACCGTTCAATACTTTAGTCAAACTGTATTATTAGGGATTCGTTGAAGAAATTCTGAGCTGAAAACATAGGAATTACTAATTCTTATTTATTATTTGACAGCACTATAGTGTAGAATCATTGAGATATCTCCTCATTAAAGGGCAGTTCAATTAAGTTGTATTTGAGTTATAACTATAGCCAGAAAAGAGCGAAGTGTCTGAACTAGTGCTAAAATTGTAACTGTTCGGCTTAAATAGTTTTTCGATAGTAGATGTATGACTACAAATGATTACATTGAAGGCTTCACCACATTCAGCATCACTTTTGGACTGATCCTATATTTTGATGATGTGAACGCCATTTCTTATCGTTTCTATTCTTGAATACCAGAAATTAAGATAATTTCTAAGTTTCAATTGTATTGTGTTTTTTAATTGTTTTAAATCATGATTTCAGTCAATTATATGATTTTGTTGACTCTTTTATTAACTAAGATTGTGTCTAAAATTGATGGACTGCCGAATGTTATAAAAATAGGTGAGATATAAAACTATATCTTTACGTTACGTATATTTACGTTAAGCTTTTAATTCTAGTGTTTGCTAGAATTCACTTATATTATTATACCTTATATTATATTCAATTTTAAGTACTGTATTAGTCTTTAATTCGATCATATTTTTTACTTTGAATTATTTATTTTAAATTTTATTCAATAATTAGAAAACTTGTACTCTAGAGAATTACTATGTTATACGTATATTACATTAGTATATGTTAGAAAAAATATATATCGCGTATATTTGTTAATTTTAAATTTGAAAATTCTTCAATTACTGGATTGAATTTAAGTAAATCTGTTTTTAAAATACAGATACACTATTATATAATCGGTTTTAGTTGAGAAGTTTGTAAATACTGTTGAAAATAATTTAATAGCTTTGGTTTGTACTGTGTATAAGAAGTGGTTCCCGGATTTTTTTTTCTGGTGCACACTTTTTGAATGGAAGTAGATATTTTTTGTTTATTTTTTTAATAAGCAATATTTCACTTTTCAATTTGATGTGTTATTTTATTTTTATTTAATTTCACATCGTCAATGATGGCCGTAACGCAATTTAGGAACCTCTCATACATAATGCAATATAACAGGCGCTTATACAGTAACTAATTTAAGCCGCTCAGGCTATTCATTCAAGTTTTCCTATTTTTCTGCATTAAAATTAATAAAATATTATAGAAATTCTTACTTTTTTCGTCTCGTTTGCAACGTTTTATCACAAATGAATATTTTTCATAATTTGTCAACGTTTTCGATAGCTCTGTGAAAACGTTCACAAAT